>JBAMAX010002794.1:0-254511 GCA_037043745.1 Chymomyza amoena | reverse complement strand
GAAGAAGAGAAGAAGGCATAGGAGCGGCTATGTTTTACGGGAGAGCTTTCGACATGGTTTTAGTACGGTCATTTCCAATTGATGCAGCGACACAGGTTTCATTCCTTCTTCCCAATTCGTGTAGCGTCTTTAAGACTCATATATACGCAGTTTGACAATACTGAGAGACAACTTGGACAGCAATCTCATAGAAACTGCATCTATTCTTATCGACAGCCAAGCTGCCACTTAGACTCTGTAAAGAGTAAGCCTATTCCTAAGATAATGGAGGCACTACGCCGTATTTAGGTATTATTCAATTTCTCTGTACTGCGTATCTGAGTTAATCTTGGCATATACGGCACGACAGACATGAAAAAATCTGTGATATGGTATAAAATCTGTCAACCATTCCGAATGTATAGGATAGAAATAGTGACAGTTGCTGTTACGGGGCACTGCATCTATTGGCTGAGTGGATGCTAATGATCCCTATCATATACTTCTGTCGAAGCTTTCAGAGAAAAAAGTATATAGAAGGATTGGATGTTACGCGACTACCATACACTTCTTTGCCAATCCGAGCTCTTAATCTGGGAATAGTCTTTCGTATTGTGTCATTCAATTACACTCTTTTGGGTACCTAGTCGCTTTGGCATACCTAGACGAGGCGGTACTTTTTATAATCCAGAGCGAGTATCCGAACATCTACCATTTGAAAAGTGTTAGATCCAGAGATAGTGATCAGAAGCTGTAATAGGACCGATTTCTAAAAGCTGAGTGGATTCATGTTCCCCATCGACGACTTCTTCCCCTTGGAACAGTGCAAGAGAGATATAGAAGGCTGTAGTTGGATGCTTACGTGACTATCAGCTACTTCTGACGCAAACTACGAATTAGCATTTGGGAATAATGGACATAAGTTTTCCTTTATCAAATATTATATATAACACTCTATGCTCCAATAGAAGATGAACCAAATCATATATACATATTATATAGAGTGGAGCAGCACTAAGGACTCTCAACAGCTTTCCATATTATTACCGCAGCACAGACTCTCCCAGACTCTGTAATACCCCATCGTACTTTTTCTCTCTGTCCTCTTGATATTTGACAGCACAATGCACTATATGTACAATAGAATCTCTGGGTAATCGCGGTATGTGAAAAGTAGTGCCTAATTAACCTAACAAAACTACGACCTTTATTGCTTAAGTATTGCAAATTAAAGCTAAAGGATACCCTAAAAGTTTGCCAATGAAGCTTATAAGAAAAGAATCATTTACATTTATTTTCAGACCCATTGAGAGGGGGAAAGAGTTGGATACCCGAAGGGCTCTGAGTATTCTCATTAGGAACTATTGTTGCAACTCAAGCCAAAGTTTTAATAGAGAGGCAGGCGTCATTTTCCCCCTGGGACCTGGAATTTTTCTCAATACGGTCCTATTTGTATTTAATTGTCAGATATGTACTCTTTGTTAGAGAAAGCCTGAAGTAAGAAAGTCTTAGAAGAATCTGAAACGGAAATCCAATCTAAAAAGCTTTAGGAGCGGGAGTCAATAAGATTTCCAAAATCTCAGTCCTACTCAGTCAGCTTGATGCGCCTAAAAAGCTTTCGAAAGAGCTTTATATTCTTAAGAGCAGATTATCTTAATCAGATTAGTGCGTGGATTAACAACACTTTATCCAGACAGCCCGCTCAATCGGGCAGACATTAGGGCAGACATGACTAAATTTCAAGCCTCACGAATTTATCGAAATGGTTCGAACTGACTTAAACCAAAATCTATCTGGAAGCAGTTTTTATTAAAGCACGTTGAGGAGCCTGTCAAAAGTAATTTTTAACTGAATTAAAAAGTTTAGATAAACAGTATGCTTTCTTTGATAACAGACTTTGGACTAAATACAATCAAACGATTAAATTCACTACAAATCTATGCAGAGTGCTTTCTACCAAAAGGGTTTTCAAGAGATACAAAAAAGTGCATATACAACTTAAGATGAATCTTATAAAGATTTTCGAATTGATTATATTCAATTATTAGCTGCTTCACTAAATTCCGTGAAGATAACTTATTATACCATAGCAATTCTAGAAAGTTATTTCCCTAAAGGCGGGTATAGACGTTATTTAAATTTCAGAACAAAGCATGTTTCTAAAGATCTACTTTTAAAATAAATTATCAAACTTTAACAGATAAGCCCATTTTTTGCTTAAAATCTATAGCTAAACATTAAACTAGCTTAGATGTTAAGATGTTAGATAAACATAATGAATCCCCAGCAACATTGCTCTTAATTAACATTTCTATGTACAATCGCTTAAACAACAAATGCCTTTTGGCCTTTTTCTAAATATATTTCTAACAAGTAAAGGTGATTTGTATGACATGAATGCGTTTGATGATTTTAATTAGTATTATGACAACCTAATTAACACAATAATACAATAAATTAATTAGAAAAAATAACGAAGAAAAATCACAAACCAATATCAAAAAACAAATTTCACTGCAATCAAAATATGAACACACTAACTGAAATATTATACAGGTTACGCTACATAGTTACGATATATGGCCCTTTGGGGGGGTCACGACTTGTCGGAAAGCCATCAATTGATTATTGACACAAACGCGACTTACCTTGCGGGTAGGATTAGAGCATCGAATTCTGTATTCAGGTGACGACGTATAATGTTTTTCGATGGCGGTATACCCAGCGCAGTGGCCATGGTATCGCCGGAGAAGGAAGGCTCCAGCACAACCAAACCGCCATGTACACCGCTATCTGCAAAAGGAGAAAACAGAAAGCCGGATTAAATGAGGTATGTTTTACGCACTGTTGACAGTGATTGCGTAAAGCGCACAAAAGGCCGGAGCAAGTAGCTTCAATCTGTAATCTGTAATCGATAGCCACAGGCAGCAGCAGCTGAAGCTGAAGCATTCATTATGACGATGACGTCATTAACAACTCACCCTTTAGGTTGTCAGCGTACTCGCCCAAGTCTATGGATCGCACCCAGCGTATGAAACGTTGATTGGTCCACACTATGGGATCCGTATCCACCGTCTCCGATTGCACGCGCCGCATGGCCAACGTTTGTCGATCATATTTCACAATACGTAACACATGAATGCCTGCAAGAAAGTAAGCCATAAAAGCATTGATTACATTAATTAACTTTGTGGCATACTCCATACCATGTACAATGCTGGCCTGATGAAACTTGCGCGTTACGCCCAGAAATTTTTCCAGCTCCTTCTTGGACAGCGTATCCAACATGCGCGCATCGACCAAAGACTGCAGGAACGGTTCGGCATACTGTGGCAAACCTATGTCGGGCAACCACTCCGAGGCTACCCAGGTGTGTCCCAGCTGTGTTATGAGCGGATAGCGCACTAGTTCTGGTCTACGCTGCTCTTCTATGGCCAGCCGCAGTTTCTTGCGATGCATGGGATGTGTCAGCCCCAGGCCAGCTTCTAATTCCACATCATTTAGTTCCAGCATAACCTTGCCGCTTTTGACATTCTCTGCACAGCGCGTGCTATACTGCGGCATGCCCAAAGCAACCTCCAGCCAAGCCAGCACCTGTGTGGCACGCCAACGTTCCATGGGCAGCTGTGAGGCCTCGCGTAACAGACGTAACTTTTCAGCATAACCCTCCTCGGACAGCGGATTCCAAGAGTAGTCAGAGTCTAAAGAGGGGAATAATTTAATATGATAAGCTACTTAAGGCTTTTAAAGCTTACATTCGGCGGCGCCATCGGCTGAGAGCGCCTTGCTCTTGTTGCGTGAACGCGCAAATACGCGTGAGATGCTGCCCCAAGTGCCACCACGTCCATTGCGTGCGCCTAAAGGACCAGCTTTGGCAAACTTTCGGGCTATGGCGCCACCAGGACCCTCGGGATCCACTGGCGAGCCCAGCTGCTCCACGGATCTGTAAGATAAATGTTTAATAAAGTGTAAATGTAGTAAAAGTAGTTGTTGAGCACAAACCTGGAGTAAGCTGCGGAGTTGAGCGGTGACAGTGTGGGACTGCGTTCCTTAGGCGTACCAACTGTAAATAATAGAAGTGTAAATAAAGCTATTGAGCACATAAGGCCCACGCATACTTACACTGATACATGTTCTGGCTGGAGACTAGTGAAATGCTGTCGGGATCTACGGTAATACAAGGCCCATTATCGCAGGCGCCATCACTAAAGTTGAGCTCACCGCCGGTGCTCTCACGATCGCTGCTATTGCGCAAACCCGAGTCATTGGAGCATGAGTTGCGATCGCCCACAGTGGCGCCAGAGCCACCACTAAGACTGCCACTAAACGCTGACAAGGAGTTACCACGTCCGCTGTCCTCTGTAGCGCGTATGCTGCTCAAAGCGCCGCTCACGCAAGAGGCGTTAGCCAGCTGGCCCAGCACGCCTGAGGCAGCCGAAGGCGGTGTCAGCGGTGCAAATGAGTGCAGGCTCTCCTGATCGGATAGACAGCCTGTGAGCTGACGCCGTGCCTCCTGCAGCTGCTCCTGTAAACGCTGCAGCTGCAGATCGCGTGCGGAAAGCTGTTGCGCCAGGGATAACGAACGCTCGGCCTCATCGCGCGCTTGTTTCAGTAACTGAAAACGCTCTCTATCGCGATCACCGGAGAGTTTGGCATTTGTGGTTTCACTCTCACGCACACGCTCCTGGAAATTGCGTATAAAGTCGCGCAGTTCCTGTTCCTTCTCCTGCAGCGAGGCGCAAAGCTGTTTAACCTGACCCAAGAGCTCGGTTTTATCCGTGCGCAGCTTCTTGCGCTCCAAGCGCATGGTTAAGAGCTGATTCTTAACCGAACGCAGCTCGTTTTCTAGACGGTCCACGCGCTGCTGTGTGGCAGCTGACTGAGTGCTTTCCAGCGACTGTGCTTCATCTGCGGGTTCTACGCCGCCTACAGCGCCATCTGTGGAGTTCTCCAGAAGTCTGCGCAAACGCACCAGCTCTGCATTAAGACGTTCGTTTTCCTCTCGCAGTTTCATGGTAGGATCTAGAAAAGAAGAAAGCAATGAGTGTATGAAGTTTTCCGGGAGGATATTTGCGCTTTAAAGCTAGCACTCTTAAGCGGAAAGCTATGCAGCTGAAGCCGTGTAGAAGCCGTGTTCATACTAAATAGCAGATGACCCCACATATTAGGAGCGCGTTCTTAAGATGCACATCTGCGTTTTATGCTGCACACACAGACAGCGTAATAAAGGGTTAGTTGCCAGTTTGCATGCCAAATACTAAAATTACGGCTAATAACTTAAAAGAACCCAAAAACCCCATTACACAAAAGCAGCTAAGACGTAAGAACTACAATCTAAAACACATTGAGAATGTCTTGCAACGACTAAGTACTGCGTAATTAAAGCATAACCAGGCCAAGGCAAAGTAAGATGAAGCAAAAGTCAAAAGCCAAGTGCAGGACATGGTTGTGGTGATGATAACGCTTGATGGTAATGCTGATGGATGAGGTTAATGATGGTGGTGGGTTGGGTGCAGTGTGCAAATTAAAAGTGCAAAATGTGAATGTGAATGTGAAACTGGCTTACCAATTTGCCATTGTGTGCAGTTGAGCTGGCAAATGAGTGGTGGGTGGGGTGGAGTGGAGTGCGGTATGTTGGATTGAGGCTTACCTGGATTAAATGCGAACTTGGACTCGTTATTCCGATTGCCATCGCAGGAGTTGTGCGAAGCAGTGGGCGAACGAGGTGCTGCAGTTGCTCCTGCTGGGGATGTGCTGGATTTCATTGTTGTTGTTGTCGCTATGGCACTAAATGTGGCTGTTGGCTCCATTAATTTCACAACCGAGCAAACATCATTGGCATTTCTTTTGTCCACTGTTGGGTTTTTTTTTTGATTTTTTGTTTTTTTTGGTGTAGTTCGTTCGATTGTAACATGCCCCAAAAAATAATAATAAAAATGATTGTCGTATATGCCGATGGTAGGATAGAGTAGTAGTAGTAAGGTTTATGGATTTTGTAAATGTGAATAGTAATATACATAATACCAATAACAACAACGACAACACGAATTACAACAACAAGTTAACATAAAGTGGTTGATATGAGGCAGATGATGATGTTGGTGATGGTGATTCACATGGTTACAAAGAGCCAAGTGGCAAGAGATGATTTAAATGTGAAACAATATGGAAATAACATAGATAGTTAGTCAAAGATTGAATATATGGTATATACGGTATATTCGATAATTGTATCGGTTTATTGATGTGTAGCTATATGCTTGACTGCATTTAAGATATGATTTGTCACACACAATCACACGCATACTAAATAAAGTGTGCAATATATAATTTTGAACAATAGAAATAATAATAATAACGAGTTAAACAAAATATACATGTAAATAAAAGTAGACAAATAAAATGCAAAATATTGATTTTAGATTTTTGTTAAAGTGAATTTTTTGTATACACTGTACTTTGGATACGTGGGCTACCTGCGTAAGCAAACCTAGGGGGCTTCAATGCTGCATGCTTCGCAAAAATTTCGTGATATACCGACTATAATAAACACTGCACAATTCTTAGTTTCTGGGCATTTTGGAATGCTACGGTTACAAGACTGCTCTACTCTAAAATAACTTAGTACCGATAGAGCATAATATTTTGCTCATGTTCTTAACTTGATCCCAGTTCTGATTATGACTATATAATAATTTTGATATATTATGCCAATTTAGGCCTCGATAGCCTAGCGTCAGTGCACTATACTATCATCCCAGAGGTTGTAGGTTCGAATCTCACGTAAAGCGCTTTCTACTTTTTTTATTTCCTTATTCTTAACCTTATTCTATATCCTTACATCTTAGCCTATGTGAGTTGAGACGCTAAGCCCTTAATGCCTAAAAGTTACTATTGGTGTGAGTCCGAATCCAAGGTCGACAAAATCCCAACACCCAAGGAATCTGGGATAGATATACAGTGAATTTCAAAGCTATAGGACAGTCTGAAAATTTTTTGTTCAAATGTAAATATTTCGGTTCATAAGCACGATACAGCAAAACTTCCTTTTACAAAAACAACTGCCTAATATTGGAGCTTTTAATTTACCGTAAGGTTATTGCACTATTGCTTCACACGGTGCTTCGCAATAGCTTATGCATGGATAAGTCATTTTTAATGCAATTTTGGTCGTTTCATTACTATAGGACAGTAGTCTATTATAAGGAAATTAAGTGTAAGGATGGCATAAATACATTTTATTTCAATTTGAAATCTCTTTTTGGTAATTTTATGATAAATCGATGCAATATGTGAGCATTAGTTTATGATAGAGAGACCATATAATTGCGAAAAACGACGTGGGCAGAGGATGATGTATATTTTATGGAAAAACATATGAACCGATACATAATAATTTGGAATTTGTAATTTCTTTAGAAACATCAAGAAATAAAAAAAATTTATTTAAAAGATTATTGGTAAGATTTCGGAGTGGCAAAAACGAATAATCTTAAAAAATTCATCATTTTCTTCAGTTCCTTGCTCAGAGTTGATCCCATTAGGTGACCATAAAGTGTCCAAAACTACAATTTAGCAAATCGTCCAGAAGGGCCCACGAAAGACGCATGTCAGGATGTCCAAATCTTGAACCACTAAAGAAATGCTCACTTTGAATTCACAAGGAATTCAATAGGCGCGCTTTTGCGTAATATAATATTTTGTGCATGTTTTTTAAAGATTCTCCTTATAAGGTTGATTGTTTTTATATATTCCAATTAGAAATCATTGAGTTCGAGTAGTCCGGGTGAATATAATTACAATTGGAGGGATTTGCAAAGGATAAAATTAAATTTTTCTTGGCGAAATTTTCGAAGCGGCTTGGTTTTTGTGCGGGGCGCGTTTAAAGCCAGTTAAACCTCGACCCCCTATTAAACTCATCTGAAATGAGCAGCGGCGATTACTGACATGTCTGTCTGAGCGTTTTGATACCATTCCGATGTAAAACTTCGGCGAAATGTTATTATTTTAACAGGACAACGTCTAAATTCAAGTAGATAAACTCGCGAATATCCTTTTTAGGGCGACTCTTACGGTCAGAAAGCCTGTGAATTCTCATTTACTTTATTTTTTACTTATTTCTCGATGTTTCTAAAGAAATTCCAAATATAATAATCTTATCGGTTTATATGTTTTTCCATAAATATACACCATTCTCTGTCCTATGTCGTTTTTGGCTATTATATGGTTATACCATAAACTAATATTTACATATTGCATCGATTTATCATAAAATTACCAAAAAGAGATTTCAAATTGAAATAAAATGTATTTATGCCATCCTTACACTTAATTTCCTTATAATAGACTACTGTCCTATAGTAATGAAACGACCAAAATTGCATTAAAAATGACTTATCCATGCATAAGCTATTGCGAAGCACCGTGTGAAGCAATAGTGCAATAACCTTACGGTAAATTAAAAGCTCCAATATTAGGCAGTTGTTTTTGTAAAAGGAAGTTTTGCTGTATCGTGCTTATGAACCGAAATATTTACATTTGAACAAAAAATTTTCAGACTGTCCAATAGCTTTGAAATTCACTGTAGATGTCTTTTAATTTGTAAAAAATTGTTGGTAACAAATAAATAATCACAATCCATCCGTCCTTTGGAGGATGGAGCCGTTTGCAAAAAAACAGGCTAATGAGGACAACTCAGCATCGAAATTCATCATGAAAGTGGCCAGAAATTATTCTTTTAAAGACATTAAGCGTTTCAAGCAGTTCACAAGCTTTCGACTCAAGTGTCAAGTATACCCGGATCAATCTTTCTGGGGAACTAGCTAATTGTCAGAAGGCGAATCATGGCTTCCTGGCCGAAAACCAGATTCTTCAGCAGGCAAATATCCCGCTCAGGCAAAAAACAACGTAATAGAGAAATAATCTGAGCTGGGTTCAAATGCATAAAGAACTTTCAAAGGAGTTGAAAGACTTGTATGCCATGGGAAAGATTTCGGAAGAGCAAAAACGCTGCCATACGATTTGACTGAAAGTGTTATACCAAATCGACACAACAAGAAGCTTTCATTACTTGTAAGTCATAAAAATAAGCGTCCTCATTGACTCAGTCTTGAAGAAAAGTGGATTTTCTAAACCCTAAAAGACATGAACGTCTCCACTTGAATCCACATCTCATGCAGTTGAAGCGACCCCAGTGCCACTGGGTGGGGTCAGCAATGTCCACGGAACAAATTGAATGTAAGACTGTTAAGGGGTCAACGATATTGAGTTATAGACAAATATAGTCGTCTCTTCTATCGGGTATTCTCAATAGGGACGATCTACAAAGGGCACAGCAAATTCTGACGCCATATTTTTTCCCGCTCTCTTGACATTTCTGCTTCAGTAAGGCTTTGCCATATTCATAATTGGCAAAGATATACAATACAACAACGAGTCGAAATTATTCAAATGTTATTACCGGAATTCGTGAGGTCAGTGGCCTCAACTTTAAGAGCGCTACGTCCAATTTATGGTCGTTCATAATCGTTCTGCCAGATGGAACGTCAAGTAGAAAAATTTACAGTCCACAGGCACAGTACGAAATGTTCCCGTGCCAGTGAGACAATAAAGTGCCCGCAGTGTCGAGAATATTGCTCGCTAGCGTCATCAATTGAGGTAAGACCCAAATCAGTCTCTCACACGTCGTTCTCAAGCGTTGGGCATGTCTGTGACGTCGTTGTGGCGAATTTTGCGAAAAGATCTTGGCCTACATCCTTACAAAATCAAATTGACGCAAGAACTGAAGCCGCTTGACCACCAGAAGCGTCGAATGTTCGTGAATTGGTCTGAGCAACAACTTGAAAATGATTTGAATTTTCATCGAAAAATCATCTTCAGCGATGAGGCTCATTTCTGGCTGAATGGCTTCGTCAATAAGCAAACATATGCGTTATTGGTCAGGCAGCACACGTACTCCATGAGTCACCCGAAAAAATTACGGTTTGGTGCGGTTTATAAGCCGGCGAGCGTCATTGGGCGTACTTCTTCCGTGATGATGGAAATCGCTACCGCTCAATGATAACCGAATATTTTTAGCCCGAATTGGATGATATGGACTTGGACAATATGTGGTTTCAACAGAACGGCGTCACAAGCCACACAATGTCACAATCGATTTATTGAAAACCAAGTTTGGTGAACGTGTTATCTCACGAAATGGCCCAGTCAATTGGCCGCCTCAATCGTGCGATTTGACGCCGTTAGACTATTTTCTGTGGGGCTACGTCAAGTCTACGGTCCATGCCAACAAGCCAGCGACGTACGAATATCGAACGTGAAATTGCAGCAGGGTCGGCCGATTTATGCGTCTGGACTTCTGCAATTGTCCCCGTGGTAGCCATGCAAAAAAAAATCGAGTTCTATACATAATGGCATCGAATGTACTTTCACAGGAATAAAGAATTTCATTGATATCTAAGCCCGTTTTTGTTTCATTTATAAAAATTTTTGTAGTGCTCTTATTGAAAACCCCTTCATATATTAAAAGCAAAAACCAATTTTTGCCGATACCTCAGACACGAGTCACATAAGAAGTTTTTAAAGTATGGCGTGTACACAACGGGGGTAAGAAAATGGGTTAAGCCTTTTTTCTTAAGTAATCAGAATTAATGGCTGATTCCATAAATTTTTTTCTTTTATGTATGTTAGTGTATGGGTAATCCTCTTTGGAAAGTAAGGTAAAAAAAACAAAATAAATTAAAAAAACAGTTCTTCACTTTTCATCACAAAAAAGTTTCCTTTCTTTTTCTTATTACCCAACCCAGCCTGCAAATTTTATAACTCTAATAGTAATCTGGCTTAAGTCCTTTTTGCCTAGAATTCCCACTAAAAACTGGCTACTGCAGCAGCTTTCAAAGAAACAGCTCAACAAAATGGGTGTATATATACACTGACTTTAAATACTTTTAATTTCCAGGAATACCATTCACCACTATCCTACAACAGATTTTCACTACTGTGAAATAGCCTAAGCACGCTTTAAAGCTCACCCAAGTACAGTGTATATTTAAATCGGTTTATTCCGACCAATTGCTCAAAAATAAAATATTTAAAATACTATAAAACGCACACAATTCATTAGCTATAAATGAATTTGAACAAAAATACATTTTGCAAACAAAATTGAATTAGTTATCTGAGCATTCACACAAAACAACTGCATTCAATGGAGTGAATAAATATTATTTTTAAATTTATTAGTTTTAAACTAAATAAATATTTACCTACCTACATATTGGCATTATCTTGTGCTAGTGCAAGTCAAAATTTATATTAAATTCTCTTAAAAATAAGTTAATCAATGTGTTGAGCTTAAAAACATATTTTCTTGAAAATTTGTGACATATAAAATTTAATTAATTAATTGTGCTTTTGGCTATAAGTTAATTAATATTTCATAAGCTCATAATACGTCAAATATGTTTAATTTGTGGTATCAACATTATACATGATTTATGATATTTGCATAATTTTCTCTGCATGACACAATTATTATGAGATATTAGATTTTAATGACGTTTTGCAACATTAGGTTAGAGGCAAAGCTACGTTTAAGCAGATAATAAGATAATAATATATAAGATTTATTTTATATTTATAGTAAAGTAGTAATTTACTGGTGTCTTATGAGGTGTATTTAAATAAGATTGCGGAAAGCTAAGCTCAGTTAAAGCTATTATGTACTCATTCCCAAATGTTTCTATGCATTAACAAGTTTTGTGACGTCATCGTCGTCGTTTATTCATCATTTGTTCTGCTCGTTGAGGTGCCCGCTAGGTGGCGCATGCAAATAGTTGCATATTTGAGTGCATAATAAATAAATAAAACTTAATTGAAGTTAATATTTTATTTAATAATACTTGGAGAACTGGAGGTTGAACGAAGCCCAAGCGCCCTAATATTTATAAAATAATAATGGTATTATATATAAAAACTAAATCTTTTTTTTTGCTTTTATTTTATCTGTTTAGAAACTCTTAAATTTTCTGTCGCAGTTTATAGAGTATTTACGCAACGCCACTATCCAAGTTATACTTCTAAAGTATTTTGAGCCTCTAAATATTAAATTTCTATTTGCTTTTATCACTCTGCGCATTTAAGTTGTATAAATAATTAATGAGTTTTGTTAAATTATAATGCATACAGTTCATGCGATATCATTATTTTTTTTCATTTGCAATTGCTGTTGATATTTGATTGAATTTCAATTGAAATATTAATCCTTCAAAAAAAATAGTTTAAGCCAACGCTAAAAATCAGTTTATTAATTTTAAAATTATTAAACTTTTTTTTATCCACATTTTATGCTTTCAATTTAAGTTAGCAAAGCAAAATAAAACAAAATTAAATTGCAAAATTGTTTGCACAGTTTCATAAAATATTAGGGAGTTCTGTTCGAAAATGTGCGCCTGTCTTTAAGTGCAAACTTTAATAGATGCCCGCACAGAGGCCAGGACTCTGTAATTGTCGTACCATTGAGGCCATGCTTCGTTTGGGGTAGCCTTTTAACTGGTTGCAAAATGGAGGCATTCCATTTCGTAATTTCACAACGTTACGGAATATGCTACGATAGGAAAACGGAGTGCGAACGAGTTGCGAGTGAGTACTCGGAGTGGGCAACGCTTTGGCATTCTAATATAATCCGGTACGATGGGCAAAGCCAAAGTGCACTTTGGCCTGATTCAGTCCGGCACATACAAACACTTGCTTGCAGTTCCCATCATCATACGAAATCACAGAGCTCCGGATACACATGCTGGGCATTCCACAGTTTGGTGGTTTGCATCTTTTACAGTCGTCCCTCTCCGCTGTTTGGGCGGGATTGATGATGTTGTTGGTATCGGGCACATTATTGTTGCATGGTTGTGCCATGTCTCTTTGTGGTTTTTGCCGTTTTTCTCTCTGTGAGATTTTAAATTGTTTGTGTATTAACTTGGTCAAGTCGAGCGGTTTTCAGTTGGTATCTGTCATCAGCATTTGCATAGCTCCAGGAACTTGCGCATTTGCTGAGATTTCTAAGTTGACATATTGCAAACGGAACATGTTGGGATTACTGAATCTGAGTAATAAATTTAACATTTTAACAACTACAATACCTTGGTGCTTCTGCAGCTAATATGCAGGGCTGTTACGGTTTTCACTATCACTAAGATAATGTGAATATAAATTGCTCTTGACTTTTTTGACACTCAAGCTCAGTTATCATTAACTAAATAAATAAGCAAATAAGTGCAAATTAAGGGAATATTTAAAAAGTATTCAAAGAAAATGAAGTTGATGTTGTTGATATAAAACGACTGGAAGCAAGGAACGTATATCTTCTTGTCCACAACCAAGCTGATCTTGTCATCGGACACCATAAGGATAAACCCTATTTATAATATGGTAGGGGTCCTCACTCTCTTTAGCGTATTGAATTACTCTGGAGTACCTCGTTACTCCGGAATACCTGAAAATGAGGTGGCGAACGAATGCGCCAGGCTTAAAGGGATAAGCCCTATTCGTAATGTGGTAGGGGTCCTCATTCCTTTAGCGTATCCAATTACTCTGGAGTACCTGGTTACTCTGGGTTACCTGGCAATGAGTTTGCGAACGAATGCGCCAGGAATAGTTTAGTGAGAACACTTTAGAAAAGTGGAACTAGGAAAGAACGACAATGGGACACTGCATCCGGTTGTCACATCTCCTAAGCACTATAACCAAATTATAATCCAAAGCGATTATCAAAACTTCTGAGATTGCTTAAGAACGCCTGAGGTACTGAGATGCGTAAGAGATTCAAAGTATCTGAGAAAACTTTTCTTTAAAGATTTCGGCTGTCTGGTAATTCTGCACGTAACAGAATTATTATTATTATAGAATTTTAAGAATGATTCAGCAAGAAAATAGATTGCTTAAGCAGTCATATAAATGTTCTAACATACCAACCCCACCATCCCTACCAACTCATTTCTTTAGATTAGGTTAGCTTGAGTAGGCAGCTCAGATAATGAGTGAGTTCATGCAGAGACCACAATGGAACTCTTGCTACCTAATTAAGAGAAGGAGGAAAGTAATTGAAGAAAAGAGGGGTTATGGAGGAATATCAAAAACTGTAAGGCATCAATGCCAGTGGGAACGTCAATCTTAATCAATGGCGGATCTATGGTGGAAGTTTTCGGGTCCGGACCGAAAAAAAAAGATCGAAAAACAGATATACAAATATGCGTACTCAGATGTCCATACTTTTTGAAGTGAAGAACCCCTGCAAGACCACAGATCTCTGTGCCTTAAATTCGACCAACTAGCAATTATCCACGTTCGTGGAAAGACGGAAAGGAAGGGTTGTGGTGGGGAAACAAAAAGTGTAAGGCATCCCTAATCCCCTAAGTCTCTCATGTTGCAGAACCATTTTAACGATTCGACAAAAGCAGCCAGATCCGCTATGGGCTCAAAGGCTAGGCTACCCAGCTCTTCAGAGAATGGTTTACCCAGAAACTGATCTCGTCTTCTAACAAGCGCTGGGTAGTCGCATATCAGGTGCTGGATGCTTTCTGTATCTCCCCCATCTCCGCAGCAGCAGCAGAAATCGTGATGGGGAACGTGCAGCCTCTCAGCCATAAAGCCTACGGTGCAGTGCCCCGTTGCAACTCCCACCATCATCCTGGTCCTGTTGTTCGCTTTGGATTGTATCTCGGCCAGAGTACTCGGGAGATGTGACAACCGCGCATTGTGCGTAAGACATCCCTAATCTCCTGAGTCTCTCAAGCTGCGGAACCATTTTGAGGATTCGGCAAAAGCAGCCAGATCCGCTATGGGCACATGGGCTAGACTACCCAGATCCTCAAAGAATGGTTTAACCAGAAACTGTGTTCGTCTTCTAAGAAGCGCCGGGCAGTCGCATAGCAGGTGTTGGATGCTTTCTGTCCTTATTCATCTCCGCAGCTGCGGCAGAAATCATGATGGGGAACGTGCTATACACCTACCACCATACTGGTCCTGTTTTTATGGAAGCGCAGGAGCTCAGATGTTCGCTTTGGATGCTCGGAAGGTACCACAGCCGCACACAGTGTCCTATTCTCTTTCCGGCAGAGCTCTAGCCGTTTCCCTAGTTTTGCGACTTTTTTCCTTAACTTCCCTTTGTCCTTTAGGCAACATAATGACCATCTTCAAACAACGAGACAAACGTTACCTAACCTGAATACTCTGTAAAATTCTACAAGTGATGTCTGTACCAGAAATAGGATCCCCATTAAAGTATATCTTAAAGATATAAAAGAAGATCCATCGAAAAGTAATCGTTTGTATTAATTTTTAAAATTGTTGAAATTCACAGATTTCGATATTTTGCTCACTTATTTATTTTATTTCTACATGTCTTCTAAGTCTATTCTTATACTTTTTGCGATCTAACCAACAAAGCAGTTTTCATTATTTGTTTAAATTGTATAAACATATCAACTGCAAAAAGACCCATTTAAACCCAAGCAGCGCACTGCTTACCAGCATCTAAAGCCAGCAAGCAGTTAACTTTTCATACTAATTAGCTCTCTATCATCTGTCTTCTATATCGCAACTGCTTTCGACAACAAGAAGATTTCTTAGCAATATATTCAACAAATAAAAATAAAATTTAACGATAAGTAGATATATGCACTTGAGCTAAGTGCATCTAAAAAATGTGAGAGCCGGAACCAACTTATATATATTTTATATTATTTATAAGCTCAAAAGTGAGCTTAATCCTAAATTATAACATATCTATAAATCATATGTCATGTTTGTTTACCAAATGCATTTATCATCATCATTAAGCATGCAAAATATATATATTATTCTGCACTTGCATAATGCCAATATGTATATAGTAGGTTCTAAATTTTGTCAAAATTCACTTAAATATTGTATGCAAATCATTTGGGAATGTTTATAAATTGAATGACTTCATTAGGCTGTGAGTGTGTTGATGGACTCAGACCAATTACAGGTGAATGGCAAGTAACTCACACAAACATTCAAACAACTTGACACACACACATACATATTCAATAAGCATGGCAACAGCAATATGCCCCTAGGCAGCTCTCCCAAGCAGTGTACACTGCTTACCAGCATATATAGAATACGATTCAAACATTTACACAAATGGATTTTGCATATTCCTATGTAGATTCTAGCACTTACCGGCATTTAGTGTGCTGCCATGACCTGCGGCAATTAAATTTGAGTTATTCGTATGGATCATGCCTGTGCTGGAACCGGAGCTGCCACTAACGCTGGCAGAGCAGCTGCCATTCACTAATTGTGGCTGTGGTACACCAGCAGCACCTTGGACAAGCGTATCGCTCTTAACAGCTGCCGCACTCCCGGGATAGACCGCTGGTCGTACTGGAGGCTGTTGAGGAGGCTGTTGTTGCTGCTGTTGCTGCTGATTGTCGTTGCTCTGGGGTGGCGTCAATGTATGATTGCTACCATTGGAGCTGGCTGGAGAGCTACTATCGCCACTGGCACAAGGCGTCAAATCTCGCTTGCCGGCCAACAGCGAAGGGGCAGCTGGCTGGGCAGTTGAAAACTTTTGGTTTGGCGCAACGGCAGCTGCCGAAGTGGAGGCATGTGCCACCTGGCTGCTGTTATCCAGTGAGAGCAGCGGTTTTATGGGCTTGTTATTATTAACAGATTTTTCCTTTAGCGCCGATACGCTGGAGTCCAGGGACTTGATGGGTCTCTGTAACATTAGAAGAGTAGTTAATGGATTGGTTTCTCATTTGAAGGGTTGTATGTTTAGAAGATAGATAGATAGAAAGCGAAAAAAGTTACTTTGGTGCGATGAAAACTAAATATTCTGCAAGTGCTAGTAGTAAAAAATTTTAAAATGTATGAAGTAAGCGTATTAAGCATGGAAATATGTCAATATGTCTTGAGTTATAAAGGCCTTGCTACCAGAAGTACTAGTTCTAGAATTGTTGTTAGAAGTTCTCTCACTTAAATAAACCGAACCGATTTTTATAATATTTTTAATTGCGTATTAACCTGTTGTCATATGGTATGGATGCAATTTATGAAATTTTGCTTCGCAAGAAAGTATCGATATGAACCGTATTTACCGGTAATAAGTGCGGTCGGACCAGAAGGCGGGGAGCCTTCCTAAAAGAACGATATTTTTTATGTAGATGCCAGCCAGCATGTCAATTACCATCAGTAGCGGATCCTCGGGGGTGGTTTTTGGGTCCGGACCCATCACGTCCCTTCCCCAAAAGTTCGAAAAACACATAAACATACTCTTCGAAGTGAAGAACCTCCCGCCAAGACCAAATTCTAGACCCACAGCTGATATCCATGAACCTCTTTTCAAGACAGAGAATAGACCGATCTGTGGCCATTAAATTGAACACACCAGCAATTCCACGCGTCTGAAGAAAGCCAGAACGATCAAGTCAAGCGGCAAACCGTCCCCTTTAACGAAAGTCCTGGTGGGATTTACTGGGAGATAAACTAATTCTTAACAATTTGCGGAAACGTATCCTCCAGGTACGGCCCGACATAGTCGATTTCCATGAACCTCTATTCACAAGTATCGAGATTCTAGATAGATCTACACCCTTTAATTTTTAGCCCGTCCGCAATTTCCCACGACTGAAGAAAGATAGAACGATCTAGTTTATTTTTTTTAACCGGCTTACGAGAAGATATGCGAGCTTGACATATTGCGCAATCGCGTCTTTTATGTGCGGCCAGATATAGTCGATTCTAGAAAGATGTACCACTTCAATTTCCATGAACCTCTATTAATTATCGTCGAGATTCAACACAGAAAAAAAAAATCTGAACCCTTAGATTCGACGCACCAGCTGGGAAATTGGTCCGAAGAAAGATAGAGCTATCAAGTCAAGCGGCGAATCGTCTCTTTTTTTAAATATCCTGGTTTGGTTTACTGGGAGAGCCAGTGGATTCTCAAAAGCTTTAGACCTTCAAGAGTTTCTGGCCTCTCAGAGACTTGCCGCAGTACTCGTCTTGACCTTATAATCATCAGCGGCATCTCTGAAAAGGATTGTGGAAAGCGAGTTGTAAAGGGTGAAGGCTCAGATAGAATCATGCTATGCGCTTTATTGCACAAGGGTGCTTTAAATAGTATAAATATATTCTATAAAATATTTGTACTGATTAGGTGAATACGAAAATTTGAATTAGCCGTAGATTTTGGTTAGAGACGCCAAACGGGTTGGCAGGACTATGATTAACAAAACGGGGAACCCCGTAGAAACAAAAGAAAACCCCGAAAATAGATATTTGAATTAAGGAATACAAGAAGTGAAGGCTCAAAAAAGGTATATTGGAAAATGTCTTAATGGATGAAACTTTCAGGGATCATTTGTTATATAGGTATGGTCTGGTATGGTACCATTGCACAATCAGCCGCTAAATATGGCCCAAAATCTACCCAAAACGATCCATACGGCTCTAAAACACTCGATCGATCGCAGTGTTCGGCAGTTTTCAGAGCTATCCCTGGACCCAGGTTTGTCAGAACATATGAGACCAAAATGAATGCTTTATGCTTTGGAATAAACTTTCATGGATCATTTGGGACCTTGTTATATCTTGTTATATATGGTATAACACACCCCATTGCACAATCAGCCGCCAAATATGGGCCAAAATCCATCCAAAACGATCCATAGGGCTCTAAAGATTCGAACGATCGCAGTGTTCGGCAGTTGTCAGAGCTATCCCTGGACATTGGCTTGTCGGAACACATGCGACCAAAATGAATGCTGAGAACCATGACTTTTGCAGTCAGTAGAGCACTTCTTCTGTTCCTGTGAGGCTCTTAGTAGACCTAGAAATAAGCACCTGGGAAATAACTTAGCTTAAAGGTTGAAATTGTTGCCAAGAAATTGTTTCAAGCACAAAGCCTGATTAAAGGTGGAAATGGAGTTTGGTGTTTTTCGAATATTTTAAATATATTGCAAAACAGAAGGGTTTTTTAGAAAATTTTACTCAAATCGTAATTGGATTTACCTACAAATCAATTTTCTACGAGTTATAGTTTTTTAGCAATCGTTTATAAATTTAATCATCACTGTTACAATGCAGTTAAGCGTAATGCAGGGCACAAAGCAGTGGACTGCTTGATTTCGTCTACTGCTTGCTACAGTATAAATAATATAAAGTTGCACAATGGTCAACTTGTGACTTAGTATCGAAACATTTTTTGAATTACGATATCAGAGCTAACTATTTATAGGCGGCTTAGATACATAGACGCTTCTGATGACAACGTCTGGACTCGGACCCCTTCTACCCAACACCCCACCAAGCAAGACTGAGAGCCCAAGCCAAAGCCCCAAATCGCAGCGGTCCCAATATACTAATATTTGTAGATTCTTACAGACAATAGACTTAAACTTAAAAACTAAGCAGCAAGTGAAAAGTATTTTAAAAAACAGACAATCAATATTATTAAGATAGCATAATAGTTGATAGAAAATTTATAGTCATAACAAGAATTCGCTAAAAACGTGTGAAAAGGAAATGTGCCGAATTTGTATTATTTTTGTTGTTGTTCAATGAATTATGCCAAAAACATGTGAGAAGAAAGCAAGTTATGCATAAATTTGGGGTGAAACAATGCTGAATGACGACGCGAATAGCATGCAAATTGTATGTATGAAGTAGCAACTCCCACCCCATCTCTCCGAACACCTTTCAGCCCAAGGCTGCACCACTAACAAGCAATGAATGAATCCCAATTATGCTAAACAGCAACTGAATGGGGTTATATTTGTTTTTTTCTCGGTGATTCTTTTTTTTCTACTTTTTGTTATGGTTTTGTGCGGGTTAGGCCACGAATATGGGGTTTTTGGTTGGTTTGGGAGTACTTTTGGGGTGGTACTTGTTGGTACTTACGGATTCGCTGAGCTTGTAGAGAGTGGCATTTATGCGATCCGGATTGCGCGGCGGCGGTTCTGGTGGCTCTGATGCGGCCATAGTTGGTCCGGCAGCAAGACCGTTTATTTGCATAGTATTTTTTTTCAAACTGAGTGAACGCTTTTTTGTGCAGCTCTAGTTTAGTGTGCCCGCACTGCAATTGACTATTTCAACTGGGCCGAACTGGGTTTCTACCTAAGGCTGCGAACAGTATTCAATGCAGCTGGTTCTAGCATTCTTACTAGATATCATAGAAAGCTCTAAGCCTTGGAATACGTACACAGGTTAGTCAGAGTTTGGTCGAAAGCCATCAAACTGCTGCAGTTGTTATCGAGTTTTGTATTCAGATTTTGAGAATTTATGCTTGGCAAAGCTTGTTATCAGTTTTCAATGCAGCTGTGTATCTGTAAATAAATTAAAGACTGTTAAATTAAGCAGCTCCAACTTATATACTAGTATATATGTATATACATGTACAAGGTACATATGTTTTAGAATTACAAGAAATACAAGAAATACAATCTGGTCAGGCTTAATTTATAGGCATGTCTATACTATGTTTATTTAGTTTGTTGAAACAAAAACAATTGTTATTTGGTTAACTTGCAACTTGCTCTAGGGGCTTAAGACCAACTATTTTCCCCAAACATTGCAACGCTCTCTATCTCTGCTTCTCTGTGTTTTTTTGTATCTGTGGTTCCTATGGTATCTGTGCATCTGTATCTGTGTAGGCCATTGTATGCAAGCTGACCATAAAAATTTATTTGGGTTATTGAAGTTGTTGGCGCATTGTAACAGTTTCGGCAGCTGCCATCATGGCCATCATGACCAAGCTCCCCAAGCACCACAAAAACCAACAATAAAATTGGAAAAATTTGAATCACTTGAAGCGATTACGACAACGGTATACCCTGCCCCAAATAAAAAATTGTTATGGTTTGCGCTAAAATTTGGAATGGTTTTTGTAGGGAGGCGGATATCAAGAAAAAATTCGTTGTTTGTTGGGTCGAATGAATAAATTTCTTCATTGGAAAGCTACTGTTCATGGAAAAGATAGCCTGATATATTTTTATTGAAATCATTTTAATTAATTAATGTGAATTATTAGAAGAACATCTTTATTGAACAATTGTTTAATATTAATTTACATATTATGTAATACATAATTAACCATGTTCTTTTAATATACAAAATTGTGTGTAATTTTACAAAATAATATGACAAAAAAATTTTATAATTATCTAGATTCAAGACTTAAAAATTGTCTAAATATAAAAAGCAAAAGAATGCAAAAAATTTTCACTATCTCTGCATCAAATTAATTTGTTAATTACTATCAACAAATCAGTATATAGTCTCGCTCTGGTGGCCTACCTTAGATAAGGGGACCTACCTTAAAAAAGTAGTGTTAAGCGAACTTGCTTATATAGATAGAGTTTGGTGAAAATCGACGAAATACTTCAGTACAACGCTATTCCGTCGGGTACCAGATTGATAGGAGAAGGATTTGTATATCAGCAAGACAACGATCCTAAACACACGTCAAAATTGTGTACTAACTACTTAAAATCCAAAGAAACAGCTGGGGCACTCAAAGTCATGGAATGGCCACCCCAGTCGCCGGACGCGAATCCCATTGAGCTGTTGTGGGATGAACTGGATAGAGAGGTGCGAAAACTACGTCCAACTAGCGCGAATCACCTGTGGGAGTGTCTGAAGAGGGCTTGGGAACAAATACAAGTTCAAACGCTTCAAAAATTAGTCGAACGCATGCCGAGAGTCTGCGCAGCCATTATCAAATCTAAAGGAAACCATACTAATGAAAACCACCTGATTTGATGTTTTTCATTCTTTTTTTTTTCGAAGAAAAATCGCAATTTTTGGCGAATATTATTTGTAGTTCATTTATATATTATGTTTTTTCAATGTATCATTTTAAATAAAACGGTCCAAGACCGACAAATAAGGCGACATATACAAAAAACATGAAATTTTTCAACTGACCCCAAACTTTTGCAGGGTACTGTACACGGACGGTTCCAAGCTAGACGACCGTGTAGGCGGTTGCGTCTACGTTGAGGATTTCAACATTAGAACTGCTTTTCGACACCCGGACCACTGCAGTGTTTTTCAGGCAGGGGTCACTGCAATCCGGGAGGCTTTAATAACAATAAGAAACCTACAAGTTGAAAATAAGAACATTTGTATCTGTTCGGACAGCCAAGCGGCTATTAAGTCCATAGTTTCGATGACTTCGTGTATGAAGTCAGTGAATAAGTGTCGCTTATCTCTAGATGAGATGGCTTAGCAGTTTTCAATTCACCTCATATGGGTCCCAGGATATAGGGACTTCGAGGGAAATTGTATTGCTGATGAACTGGCTAGACAAGGAACTACCAGCAACCTCCTTCAAAACAAGGAGAGCCAGGGTACACCCATGGCCAGCTGTAAACTGAGAAAACGATATTTTTCGCTCTCTGTGCAAATAAAACGTGGAATCGAACATCGAACACGTTAAGAAACTCGCGGCAAACTTTGCCGGCATACTGCAGTAAAAGAACCAAAAAACGTTGCTATCTGAATAGAAAGCCCAGTGCTCATCTGTTATCCGTGCCACCACGAGACACTGGTTGGTAGGAATCGCAACCGGGTAGAATGCTCCCCACCACGACTTCTGTAGAAGCTGTAGCGATGAGGAGGAGCTGGAAGCGTTGGAATACTTCTTCTGTCACTTCTTCTGTAAAAGATTTAGGTTCCTACAGTCACATTTTCTAGACGATTTATCTCAGCTCTCTGAAGAGAGTCCAAAATGCCCTTTAAGGTTTATTCAGGCAGCCGGATAGCTTCCTCACCTTTTATAGGGGACTTCTCAAGTGGGGAAGAGTGGTGAACTAGCTCACTCTAGCGGTATCGCAACGGGCCTATCCTTGGCCTAAGTGAGTTGGGACGTCAGTCCCAACTGCCGCCCTAACCTAACCTAACCTTAACAAATCAGCAAGGAAAAAAAACGCCATATAAATGCAAACTCTCAAAATGTCTTATCTTGAAAATGCAGTCAACATTTTTTTTTTTACAGAAAGGATATATTTCGTTACAAAAAAAACATTTTCCGAATAAAAAATAAACACTCTCTACTTAAAAACAGGTATCTTTGGTTGTGGTAAGCTGATTATAGACGTTGGATGAACTACAGTCTTCCTTCACCAAAAAGGTTTTGGACGACTTTATTAGGTTTTTTTTATTAATGGGATCCAAAATAGTTGCAATTTTTAATAGATGAAAAATTTTGGCATATTGAGCTAGTTCAGAAACTGTAGGCCTAAAAAAGATCCCGATAGATCAAAATATTATTATTATTAGAGGCTTTCTAGAACTAATTTATTTTAGCCTATAGTTTTTTCCGAATAAGCTCTACGTTAGGGGAACAAGGTGACGATCAGAGTAGACAAAAAGCACCTACGTAAAACTTTTAAAAAAATGTTGTGCTCCTGGCTGAGTTCCAGGTGTTGATGCACACGCTTGGCCATGGCCCAAACGCTACTCTACACCTAACGTCCTGTCACGCCTACCGCTTCCTGCTAAAAACATTGCACAAAACTATGACATCCTGAAGGGTATTCAAATTTTACAAATGTTGTTGCTTCCTTGGGCGCAGTTTGTTTTGGCAAAACTGCATGTTAGCACTTAGTTAGTTTTATGGAGTTTGCCAAGTTGGAATCCCGGGATTTGTTTTTATTTGTATTTTTTCGTTTTTTCTCTACTTTTATGCTTTCTACGATTAATTTTAAAGCTTTAATTGTTTATTAGTGGCTACTGGTTCATATGAGGAAACCAATATATGTTCGACAACAACAATTTTTAATCGCCTAAAGAGCATATGTGGGTTGGCGTGTGTGTGTGGGTGTGTATCTGTGTTTTAATCCGATTTAAGACCAACTACAAATAAGCTGACCAACAAAATATGTTGTGGCAGTACCACAGCAAACTCTGTAAATTCTTTATACAACTAATGGCCAACTGCAAAGAGATGGTCAGCAGAGGAGCACAAAACAATCGCACAAATGCTCAGCTTATACCTCGCCAGGAGTTTAAAGGGGCTAAAGGTAAACTCCACTCTGACTCACCAACCACAAACACTGACCACATGCACAACAACAGCAACAAGAGCGACAACAACGATAGATGCACACACATAAGGTTAAGCTCACAAACTCCATTTCTCTCATTTCTGGACACAAGCCAAATGAAAAGGGGAGCTGGAGCTGGAGCTGGATCTGGACTTAGTGTTTTATGATGGCAGCCAAAGCCGTTGGAGCATTGTGGTGGAAAAGAAAAACTCCAATCATAATAATAGCATACTCGTACAATTTGTGTGTGCTAGCTTTGCACACAGATACACAAACTTAACACATAGATACACACACACACACATAAGTGCTATCTGGCATTCTTTGCATTACAGCTGCAAACAGCACCAACTAATGGACGTGTCTGCGTACCTGACGATTCAGGTAAATAATTTTACCTTCAAAAAACACAAATAGCTGGTTTGAAATTCAAAACTTTCATATTTAAGTACATTTGGATATTTGCATTAAAATTATGCGGTCTGCTGCAAAGGTAATTCATCAAAATATGTGTTTTTCGAGGTGGTCAAAAAAGAGAGGGGGTGAGTAAGTGCAACGATATAGTAAGCTGATAGAAATCTGAGCACTAA
This sequence comes from Chymomyza amoena, assembly GCA_037043745.1. NCBI lineage: Eukaryota > Metazoa > Arthropoda > Insecta > Diptera > Drosophilidae > Chymomyza > Chymomyza amoena. The sequence goes on along the minus strand of JBAMAX010002794.1, from coordinate 229,868 downwards.
CGGTGTGGTATAAAGTTGACCAAGTTTATCTACGTCATATTATTTTAATTTGGGAGTCTCCTGATTTCACTAACACTTCTATAATTTTTAAAACGGACACAATCATTGTCATCGTGTGGCCATAACAACCCGCTCTCGGGTTACGGCCGAGCTCAGCAGCTCTCGCCAGTCGCCTCTTGGCTCGTCGGCTTTCGCTTCGAATACCTTTTTCGCTGGAGCATCGTTATCCATAAGTACGACATGGCCGAGCCAGCGCTGGACAACATCCATGTCGTCGTAGAGCTCGTACAGCTCGTGGTTCATCCGTATGCGATAGCCGTCCTCAAAAAGTACGGTACCGAAGATTTTGTAATGAGTGTAACTAAAACGGACACAATATTCGTAGAAATTCGGAATAACAGAATCTGAAACGTTATTTAAATCAATTTGTTTCGGCTTTATATCTGTGGCTTTTTGGCATAACCAGCAAAGCCCACTTTTTAAATGAAATCGTAAAGGCTACTCTATACGATTATATGGGCTAAGACTCTGTAGTCGTAAATATTCCAAATACAGGGTGGGCCATCTGTTGTCTAACTGTTAGATTCCAAGACTACTCTATACTCTCTAATATGGACTGGGATTCTGTATACTGCAAACATAGGATGGGTCATCAGTTGATTTGCTTGTTAGTTGCATTTTATACGTATATTTTCCATAAAAATTATGCAATATCATAATTTTTGATTAGATTTTTTTCAAGGTTGTCACTTCACTTTCGCTCGCTCGCATAATTAGGAAAACGTTCTACGAAGAGAACGATGGTTGGTTGGGAATGGGAGTAGAGACTTGAGTAGTCGAAAATTGAAATATTCATGGGAAACATTTAATTATGCTACATATATTGGAAAATAACTATTTGGTATTACTTTTAAACATAAATAAATTAGTTACGAACAAACCCCAAAACTTCTATTATATTAGAAATTTCTACGGTCCCAGACTTTTTCTATAAATTTACATTGAGTTGGTCTTTCTACATATAAATAATTTTAGGAAATTTGGATTCTACTCGAATGAAATTAAAAGCCTATTTAATCTGTACCTTCAAAAAGTGACTGAAGACGATTTCTGAAAAAACGTAAAGTTTTTTGTTATAGTCTGACCCCATGATCCTGGGGCAAAGGGATAAAGTTTTTCGAAAATCAACATAACTCCTTAAGATTTTTTAATATTTCATTTCTGGTCTTATACTCTAAGAGAAGAGTAAAGACTCAGGTGAGAAACAGGAGAATAACTGTTATACAATATAGTTTCAAACTGAAAAAAAAAATTAAATTAAGTTCTATTCTTTGGCTAAGATCTTCAAAAATTGTTCTTTAACGTAAATAGATTTACTTAAGATTTTAATGAAGTCGAACAATTAGAATATTCCATATATTTCTTATTTAATAGTTAAAGCTCTACTCCTATTTCTATTATAGATTCAGGATACAAGCGCCGTGAAACAAATTCGGCTGTATTTCCAAATATTTTTAAAAGTATTTTTCAACACCGATGTTTCTAACTGCCAGAAGAAATTTACATGTGGAATGGCAGACCGTAGACCGACCACCTGGACCGGGGACTCCTAGCAGGGCTTGACGAGTTAACAACCATAATTAAAAGTGAAACTTAATGGAATGAAATTAATGGATTTAATCTGTTTGTTTTAATTTACGAATAAATCGAGTAAATTTCAAATGATTCATTCTGTATACCCTGCAAATACAGGTAAGAGGTATGCTAAGTTCTTGCAAAAGTATGTTACGCAGAAAAGGAGACTCGAGGACAAAACAAATTATTTTATTCATTCCTCTCTTTCTGTTCGTCCGTCTGGATTTTTGATACTTCAGCTTCCATAGCAAACTTGGCGTTTGGGCTATTTATATGAACAGCCAGCTTATTATTATTTAAAAAAATTTGGTTTCCCTTGTCATGCCCTCCTCCTCTCGCAAACCTTCTTTAAAGCGCTTTATACTAGAGGGAAATAAGGAAAATCTTTCGATTGAAACCAAACATCATTATAATCGCACCATAAATATCGAAGTTAGTTGCAACAATATATAGGGTGGGCCATCTGTTGGTTTGTCTTTCCATTGCATTTCATACGCCGAAATGCCCGACGTGGCTAGTTCAAGAGACTCGTATAACTTATGAACGAACAAACATACAGATGACCCACCTTTTACTAATTTAGAGAAGTTCAAATTTTTTAAATTGCGTATTAATACATAAGGGTAGCTAAGTTGATGGGGTGTTAAGTTTAAAACTCGTCGTCGAAAGTCTTAAGACCAATGTTTGATTAGATTGAAGTTACTTTGTTGCCTATAATATAGTGTTGGGTTTCTTTAAGTCTAATACGACTTTGAGTTCATTGAATTTTTAATTCACTTGAGTAGATAGGTAGAAAAATCATAAGTATTTTACAAATAAATGAACATGCATATTAGGTGGTTATGCCGGACCACCTCAGATTCATTGCATAAGAGAAATGTCCGGGCTGCTCTTAGTGAAGTCCTTTCACTTAACTTTCGCAACAGATTCTTATCGAATTTTCTAAGGGAACTTCACTTAATGAGGATATATGCACGAATTACGAGACTATTGCTGTCTAAAGCTCTCAAAGGAAATCTTCTGGATACGAAGAGCAATAATATAAAAAGTATGTTTCCAGGAAAAATTCTAAAAGAGTGAAAATTTAAATCCAAAAAATGAAATTAATAATCTACTTAAAAAAAGAACTTCCCATACAAGAGTCTTTAGCCGAGAATCACTTTTCCTTAAATTTGATGGAGCCAAAGATATAGTCCTTACAGCAAACAAGCCTTTAAACTCTTATATGGAAATAAAGCTAAAATTTTCAACCTCCATTACAGAGTTTGCCCAGTTTAGTAGCGTATTCACGGTGAAATCTTGCGATTATTAAAAACTTTGGGTTTTTTTTTACCCAAATATCTAAATTTTGTTAATCAAGCATGTCTGCTGAAAAATTTCAAAAATTACATTATTACTTCGGAAACCTTTAACAAAATTTAACTAAATTTAACTTAGTTCGATGGAAATGTACTCTAACGAAGATTACGAAGAGTGGGCACGCTATGTTCACATGCAGAATGCGTGCCAATATCCATTTGATCAATATATGTATCCAGAACCAGCAACAACGCCTGCTCCAGCACCAGCACCAGAACCCACACCAATCCCACCTGGTATAGCATTTTACATACACATTGCGGATGCTAAACGAGAACCTCCAAAACGCTTTCGATCCTACCAACCCAAGTACACAGCTGAGTCGATAGCGAAAAAGCATCAAGCCGCTGCGGAACGAAAGATGCTCATCAAGGCAGAGAGGGCGGCAGAACTGGGCGAAAGATTAAACTGGGTGGAACTGCAGCTGATACTTCATCGTGCCAATCGTACTCAACAATGGGCGCAGTTGCAAATTGGAGTAATCGATGATATGGCAAGGCATGTGGAACGGCGTGAAAATTTTCGGCTCGACCGCTTGAGAAGATGTAGAGTCCATAATAAAAGAGCAAAAGTACGCGCAGAATTGATGAGATATGGAAAATATTTGGAAGGCATTGTAAGAGACCAAGAAGAGGCGAAGCAGAATGCGCTTGATGGTGTTCCAACAGACTAGTGGATAGATATATGACAATAATGCTAATGCGAGCTTTATAAGAGATTTAAGAAGAGAAGATGCAAAATCTACAGCAAGAGGATATCTTTTTGGGAGGCTTTTGTAAGGAAGGAAGTCGGTCATGCCAAGCAAGCACTACCTAAAGTAGTCTCCTCTCTTCGCAAGAGATTATTTGCATGATGAGATGATGCCGAATCCATAACACAAAAAATGGGCTCTCTCTATTTGTTACCATTGCGAGCTTTGAAAAACTTGAAGATGTACTCATCTTTTGTGCTCTCAATCTTTGTTGAAGCATTTTCATCGATAAACTTAACTAAAGATTTTTGGATAAAGTTTCATATGGCGTTTTATTAGAGTTGCTAAGCCGCTGATCAGTGTCTGAGTATCCATGCTCTGACAATACCAGGCACCACATTGGGGTGCAGACTGGCCCAGACTTTTAGCGGATTACACGCACAAGTTCCGAAAACTTTCAGCAAGTTGCATGCAACAAAAGTTTGAAACTACGCGGTCAGGTGAAGTCCTGAGGCAAACAGGTTGGGTTGGCGGGATGCACGCTGCATTGAGCTGAAAACGCTTATCCTCAGTGTAGGAACATGCCCATGGCTTGTAATTTTAATTTTCCACCAACTATAAACACTGTCCAGCTGGCAACTATTTTATTTAAGGGTAAAGTTTTGCAAAGACTTTGTAAGCAACAGCAGTGGGGTGGAACAAGAGGCTGGGGGGAATGAGTAGGAGTAATTCCCTTATTATAATTTTCAGCTACGTTATAATATTAAATGACGTTTCTTTAATTTGTGTCAAAGCTTTAAGCTAATTAGCCATGATTAGTTTCAATAAGCGTCGTTATGGCTATAAGTTTGAAACAAAAAACAAAAATGATTGTTGCTAAATTCTTTTGGAAATACGTGCAACGAGCGAGGAAAGAATTTCATTAGTTAGTGAATAATATTGCTGCATGAATTGGTGGCAGTTGCAGTCATTCCTTTGACAGCAGATCGTACATTCCAGGCATTGCCGTAGAGCAGTCAAAATGGCTTGGAATTCCTTTTTGCAGGATACAACAGTCAAAGCCAGTCGAGCATAAGCAAACATAAGAATTTAGATATGACTTAACGAGGGTAGTCTTTTGTTTTTATGGTGCTGGTTATTTGGAAGTGTGAACAGCTTCGATTTAGATGATTGTTTTACATAGTTGAGAAGGTATTACCGCTTATTCAACTCGTTAATTTTGTTTCTCATATAGGGTGGACCATCTGGGTGTTCTCTCATTCATTAAACACAAACCAACGCTGGCAATGATAATTGAGCTTCAACCATGACGTCATTTGAATCTTGTAAGTGCAAATCCGGATGCAAAATTCGATGTTAAGTAGTCCTAGTAAGGGGTAAGTTCTGCGAACCAGTAGTTGAGTAGTTTTGTACTTGACATATGTATGTCGAAGAGCATCCACTTTGGATGGGGTATGCTGCAAATTATGAGGGTGTATCAACCAAATCAACAGATGCCCCACCCTATATTTCGATTATTTTCGATTAATTTGGTAAATTTTGCCTGGGTGTCGCTGACCGCTGAATTCGTGACTTTGTGGACTCTGCATTTGTAAGGGATGCCATGCTGATATCAGGGCGGTATGTTGGGTACCTGGACACTCGGGAGTATCTCCTCCAGGATGGTCATAGAATGTCATAATTGCCTCCAACTCCTGTCTTCCCGAATGAGAGTCGTGTTATGTTGGGTACCTGAAGACTCAGGCGCATCTCATTCAGGATAGTCAAAGAATGTCACAATTACCTCCAACTCCTGTCTTCCCGAAACAAAGTCGTGCTATGTTGGACACTCAGGAGTAGATGGTAATCCTAACTTCCTCTCTAACGCCTCTCTGCGATATTGGTGGGTCCACTTTTAAGACCATGGTGAATAAATAGAAGAACATAGGAGATACTAGATCTCCTACCCGTGCCTGAGACAGTCAAAAGCGCTTATCATACCTCTGGATATGATCAAGGTAATAATAGGTCTTGGCAGAGCGGACTTAAAACTCCTGAGCACCATCTACAGAGCATGAGCCTATCGGATTCTTCAGAGTGCAGAGTCTGTCTCGAGGACCATAAAATCACCAGACTTATTCTCTGTGACTGCCTAGCGCAGGTGTAAGCCGGAGCCTGTCACTTGTCATTTTTGGTCAATACTAACAAAAGATCTTCTGATTGCAGTGCCCTACCTAAACAAAAAAGGATGCAATGGCTCAGACGTTCATTCCATATCTCCGGAAAAAACATGTTTCTTACATCTATAGAGATTACAAATCACGGTTCCGAGCCTATGAGCCCAATGCAGCAATCGAGCGTATTGTTAACCCTAGATACCACCTAATAAAATATATTTATGATTGTCTAAAAGAAATTTTTTCGAGAATTAGAATACTTCTAGGAACATGCAAGCTCTTACGAATTGGACTTATAGTAAAAAAAAAATGCTTATGAGCATTTAACTTCGTTTAAATGGATCTTCTTTCTTTCAGCCCTGACTCGACAACCAATATTTGATATTATATGTTGTTATCTATTATAAAGAATAAATTGGATGGCAACGTTTTCTGAAGCCACAAGAATCTATTGAAGTCTTTAAAACTCTCAAGTTAGAGCAACCCACCTCGAAGTATAAAAATTTGCTTTAAAAATACTTTTACCACTAGTCTTAGATTCTTGTCTCCTAAACGAAGCATAGAGTCTCAAGAAAAAACTTTTAACTGTATTGCTTGGATTTTAATGGAAAATGTTTCTGAAAAAGAACAAGGCAACCCTCGCTCATGCATAGAGCTCTTATACCTTAAATCCTTGTAAAATAAATGGAAAAAAAAATGGAGAAACACTCGCTGCATATAAGACATGCTCACAAAATTCCAGTATCTGTGCACTTTAATGCATATATACACTATGCATACATATGCACGATATAATCGTTTAGGTTTGTATCTGTGTGCATGTCCTTTGTGTGCTTTATGTATATTTTGTACTCATAGGAGTTCACTCAAACTGCTCAGGGAGCTCACCACCAAACTTAAGCTCTTTCGAGTAAACCTTAAAGGCATTAAGCTCAACTTACATACCTGACCTATTTTGGAAAACTAGTTTGATCATTGGACATGGGGTTTGATGAATTGGTACACAAGCGAGTGCTTAAGTTCAATTTGTTAGTCCTGGTTGTTTCCTTTTTAGAGGCAATAAGTTTAAAGTGCTTTTTTAGTACATCACTTGATTTGCATAAATTAGCCCGTGCCTTAGCTTTAAGGCAGTTTTTGGAGATTACCATAATAAGGCTGTAACGAGTTCTTTTTGAGGATAATATGCGGCAATTTTTAGACAGCTTTTGAAGATATTTGTAATTTTTCTTTATTTTAATCGAAAATGGTTGCAAAAGCTCGTCTTGGATGTAGATGTGGCACTAATAACGCCAAAATTTATTATGGACCTCAATACTGCTCCAAGCCCAAACAATTAAGGAAAGGTTTGCAGTGAATACAAATCCGCAGTCCATGCAACTCTATCATGTCAGTATTTCGATTAGTGGCGGATCCACGAGGGGCGCTTACGGGCCCGGACACGCAAAAAAATAGGAAAAATAGGATGAAAGTCTTTTGCGAGCTTAGATATATAAAAATACACTTTGAGGTGAAGAACTCCCCCAAGTCCAAATACAAGATCTGCACCTCATTTCGATATATCCTCAAAAAATGAAAAACAAACCTTTATTGACGTACTTAGGAGGAGTTAAAAAAATTTAGATATGGTCCCTCTCGGGGACTGCCACCTTATCGTGGTAAGGGGCGATGAATCTAAGAGCAATGCCGGTGGTAGCAGAGCTATCGGTAGAACCACCCATGCCTGTAAGGTCGAGGAAGAGTCCTGAAACTAAGAGCAGTTCACAACAAACCTTGATGCCTTTTTGCCAGCCAAAGAGGCATCAGGTCAGCGTCTGTTTCCCCATATCAGGGGCGGCTGCTAACTAAAGAATCTTTTAACCCATTGATTCTCATAAAATATGTCAGAATAACGTGGAATAAAACATGGTATCTAACAATTAATGGTCAATCCCCTGCTACGGCAGCCAGCACAGAGAATTTGAAGGTGTTGATTTCACATTATAACAACAGCACGATGAATGTAACCAACTTGATGCTTTATGCTCCACTTTAAAGTCCAGAATTCGTAGTAAATATCGGACAGTTCATAAACTACGCGAAAACAAAGCGTAACCAAAGCCATAGGGAAAATCTTCCTAAATATTTTATTACTGTATCACAAGGGGAAGGAGAGGGCTCTATTTTGACGAAAATCATCGTCACGTAATTTATGGATGATCCATTTGCATTTAAACGGTAGGAGCTAAAAAAGAACTCATTTTGCAAAAATCATTGCATACATTCAGGGGCTGCCTTCATTACGTATACGCTACTCAACACATATTAACTAACGCTTTTGTATAGACATATTTAAAATTTTTGTGGCCAACTTTGGTAGCTGAAAATGGCACAAATTTCCACGTTTATCGTGGCTACTACCACCCAGCCATAATTACATTATTGTGCCAACTAAACTGAATCAACCCAAACATATACATATTTATGCGCAAACAAGTAACACCAATATGAACATGGTCCACAATCGCACCACACACACTACAAGCATATCACACACATTAATCTGAAATCCGAGGAATACAAATCATTTGAGCATCAGCTGTACTGACCCACTCGCTGTATATTGGCCATTGGGAATTGGCAGTTGGCCAGGCCAGCCGAACAGAAATCAATTTAATAAGTTAAACAAACTGATTTATGTCGCACTTTAGCACCACAGTGAGTGATTGGGTGAAGTGGACCAAACCATGGGACAAGTGATGCCAATCCGCATAAAGTGAATGCTCGACGAGCAAATTGACGGATAAATCAATAAAAGATTGAATGGGTGCAAATTCAATGGACACCCAGGCTATAATTGCTTACAGTTGGCAACGAGGAGAGTTAGAGCAAGATTCTCGCCATGAATATGCAAAATGGCTTTTTTGGGTGTTGGCCAAAATATGATTTCCATAAATCTGAAGAGTGTGTCAGATACTATGTGACTGAGACCACACACACTTCAATGTGGCATACATACTTATTTTGAAGTAGTTTTGTTGTGTTACCCTGTTTTGGGTCTACATCATGTGTGACTTTTGCCATTTCACACTTTCCGTATTAATTTCCTGTCGTTTTGGCCAACATGTTTCGTTCGACCAGTTTAAGCAAGCTGCCAACAAACAGGCTGCAAAAGTTTAACCACTTTCATGTGAAGTGGCCGACAACTTGACAACAACAGCGGCTTCAAATATAAAATGTGTCTGGCCTGGAACTTTGTATGCTCTATAAAGGGTGAGTGTATTAGTTATTGTAAGAGGAAAGTGCGTAGGTGGTTCAAAAGATTTGGTTAGGTTCCACAATGGTACAATGTCCAATGTGACACCTCGTATAGATATTATAAAAAAAAATACATTCTGTCGATTATAAGTCCCATGGTGCCTTATTCTTCTCAAATGCAGGAATTCTTTATTTGCTTAATATAATCAATATCTTCGAGTAAAGGTTCCGCAAAGTTCCTACAACAATTTTTCAAAAAATAATGAAAAATTATTAATACTACTAATCGTGACTGGCTACATTCATCGTGTTGTCGTTTTAACGTGAAATTAGCACCTCCAAATCCCCTGTACTGGCTGCCTTAGCAGGGGGATTGACCAATAATTATTGAGTACCCCTTGGAGACATGGTTCTATTATTGTTTTGCTCCATCCTATTCTGACATCTTTTATAAGAATCAATGAGTGATGAGGTTCAAAGATTATTTAGTTAGAAGCATCCCCTGAAATGGGGAAACAGACGCTTACCTGATGGCAATTTGGCTGCCAAAACGGCATCAGGGTTTGTTGTGGACTTAGTTTCAGGACTCTTCCTCGACCTTACCGGCATGGGTGGCCCTACCGATAGCTACGCTACCGCCGAGGTCGCTCTTGGATTCATCGCCCCTAAAAAGACCTCTCACCACGACAAGGTGGCAATCCCCGAGAGGGCTCTATGCTCCACTTAGGAGTTCAGAATTCGTCGTAGTAGTAGTAATGGTGACTCAAGAGAAGACATCGAAAATCGTACGAAAAAGCGAAGCCAGCATTCGTTGCTCCAAATGCTGTGTGGATCATCTAACGGCGTACCAAAATAAAACTATTTAGCTCCTCGTATTGTTGCAAAAACTTCAACCTTGCAGCCGCTGACCTTTTCTGGCCAAATACGATTTCGCATGCAGATCTCATCGACATCAGCCGCACCGCCATCGACTGGAATCCTCAAGGCAGACGTCCAGACATGCATTCTTCTGAAGAAGGAATCTGGAAGCTGACGTATTTAGAACCAACAAAGCCTGAAGCGAAGTCAATAAGTTGGCGCATGACAGAGGGAAATGGAAGAGCCTCGTTGATACCCGCGAATCCTTAGGATTATGGGAATATAGGAATTTAGTGAAATGGGTAGAACTTAAATTTGACTGAAGAGGAAATGAAAGAGCGCAAGTGAGAACAGATGCGTAAAGCATCAAAGAAGAGGTATGAGAAGAATAAATAAGTAATTTTATTTCAAGTGGGCCCCCCTGAGCCGCTTGCATCAATGTGAGATGTGGGGTGGTGAGCGAAGCGAGCAGGGGGCGAATCCCCCTAGTATATATCAAATGTTATTACTTATCCGTTTTTATATGCTGTCTATCCATGGGCCGCAATTCAAATAGACAAATTTGAATGGTAGTTTATAAATAAATGTACTTGAAATCTGTAAATCTATAAATTTAGTATTTTTGAATACGTTCTCGGGTGGAAAATCTTCGAAAATCGTATTCCACACAATCCCAATCTAAGTATATAATAGGCTCGCACAATAATCAAAATTGATAAATCTTGGGAAATTTTTCGTAAAATGCTTGCATAGAGCTGAAACTTGATGAACTTGTATTGTCATTAGAATAAGCATAACTTTCACAAACGGCTTTTGCTTAGGTTTACCAGAAGGTCCGAGTAAAAAAATGGACATTCCACATTCATAGTGTAGTTGATAAGAGTTGATGGGACACTACACTAAACCAATTTAACTACCACTACCTACCCTATCTACCTTTATCTTAAAAGTTTTCTCACGCCACATTACACTCCATTTCGTTACGTGACGATTTTATAACCATTTTAGCCTAAATCTTTTAAGGGACCTTGCTTCAAAATAAAAATTATATACAAGTAAAAACAAGTTAAAAAAAAATATATACATACATATGTTATGTCGCAATTATTACTGTATATCGGATAGTAGAGACTACCATTTCTCATTTTGTTACCTGACGTTTTCAACCATTTTAGTCTAAGCTCCCTAAAGAAACTTTACTTCAAAATAAAAATTACATAATTTAAAAAATTAAATAAAAGCAAATAGATTGATTCATTATTTTTGTGTATTTTCCAATTTGTATTTTTGTCGTTTCGTTACGTGACGGGTTTTCAGCCAATTTCTGTCTAAGCTCCCTAAAGGGAATTTTTAATAAAAATTATACCTATGCAATTAAAAATACGATAAAAAGAAATACAATAAATGCCTCAATAATTGAGTACCTTATGTTCCCCATAGTTTTTCTTTTTCGTTACGTGACGATTTTCGTACCATTTCGGATTGTTAAGAAGTTTTGTTTCGAAAATTATTTCCTTAATTGAATTAATAGAAGCAAATATTTCTCAATTCAAATGTTTAAGCTTGTTAATGGTATTTTTTTTTCAACATATTTAGTAGTCGGTCTTTCGGCCTATCCATTCGCATGTGCCCATTACCATCATGTGTGAGTTGATTTAAATGCAAATTCAAAAACGTGTTGATTTATAAAGCTGGTTTGGTTGTTAACCAACTTGTTTGATGGCTGATTTTGCCAACTCGTCGAAAAATCTTAATTAAAGTTTTTTATGCATAGTAGCTCGTGTGTGTGTGTGAGTACCTTAACCCTCATAATCTATATCAACCACGTGCTTGTTATTGTAAGGACTCTTTTCGATAGGTATATACAAAACCAAGACGACATAAGTTATGCATTAGCAAAAACACACACACTTGAAGATTATATACTATATACATATGTATATATATATTGAAAGCACATCTGCACCCTCATTGAGTCGAATTTTGCAGTCAACCAAACCCATTTAGCCCTTTTTGTTGGGCCAAGTGCCCCCGCTTGGCTGTGACTCAAAGGCCCAATGTGACTCATTAACGTTATCAGATTTATTAAAGTAGCGGCAAAAACAGCGGCAATAAACACAAAAACAAACATAAATACTTAACGGCACCAACACACATACACCAATACACACATACACACACACACACACACACACACACACACACACACACACACACTAATTTATACGCATACACACATGGCTGCGTTTGCATAATTAAAGAGCTCACTTAACGGCCATCTTTACAACAACAATGCCCATTTCCTTTTATATAGTATATAGTATATAATATGTATATGTATTATATAGCCTGTCAAACTTAAGCTGCAATTAGTGCTTTTTAATGCTGTTAAGCCTATAATAATATCCTTGCTTATGATGATTATCAAAAAAAAATGTTTTGCTCCTGCCTTATGGTTAAAAAACAATTTATAAAAGTTATTTTTGTCAGGCTTTCTGACCTATTTACCAAAAATATATTTTTTATGGTCAATTTATGTGCGCTTCATCAAATATAATGCTGTCAATAATATGCTCAGAATACAGACAAGAGCCATTCAGACCGAAGCTACTATTGAATTTTCAGGAAGAAAAATATAATAACAACGGCTGCTGTGTCAGTGTGGCGGCCATTTGCAATCTATTGTGAATGAATTGAAAGCTATAAGTAGTAGACTTGGGCTATGAATTGAAAGCGAATATGCTTCGTTTGCTTTGCCTGATGAATACTTATCGATAGTCAAAGGAGAATATTGACAGACTTTGAAGTCTTAGTATAACTCGGTTATTAATATGAATATATTTTTAATGATATGTGTTTTGGTATCTTGAAATGTTTTTATTTAAGAAAATTTGATATTTGTATCAAATTTGAGTAAGTTGGACAATCTATATATAAAAGAAAGTGTTGTTAGTTACACTATTTATAACTCAAGAACGGAAGAACCGATTTGGCTGAAAATGGGTGGAGAGGTAGCTTACGTTTCCGTGAAGTCAATACAAAATGTGGTATTCCAAAAACGCATCTGACATGGAATAATAAATCGCAAATGACAGCTAAACGTAATTTTGTCTATGGTTAAGTATGATTAAAAAATTTGGCAATTATAAAAATGACAGATAAACGTAATTTTGTCTATTATTAAGTAGAGAATTTGATAATATAAATATTGTAAGAAATATATAATCGTCAGGAACTTGTTTTCTCTTTGAATCATCATGAAAAATGCCGCGGCCGAGACGTTCAAATCTTTCCCGACAAAGCCGTAATACAAGAACGATACGAAAAGTTGCGAATGAAATGACTGAAGAAGCACAAGGAATTGCCCGTGAGGAGTCTGGCGATTTCCGCAAAACACTGCCAGTAGTTCCAAGATCAACGGCTGCCGACGAAATACACGAATCTATGGTGCTATGTGAAGAAACTTCAGCTGACAACAAACATGAGAATTGCATTGCTAAATGATACTTCTGATGAAGATTTCAGCTGAGCAATTGCTGACTATCGGTAATGGTCGAGTACCGGTCGACGAATCGAGCGGATTGATTTCATTTTCTTAGAATTTCTGTAACTTTGCCTCATCGAAAGATGAACTTATCAATGAGTATTAAATTTCTTATATTTTTCCTTAAATTCGGTCTTATATTTATACTGAAAAATCTTTCGGAAGCAACTTGGGTTCAAACCTAAGGTAAAACAGGATGACGTCTGCCCGGCTTACTAATATTAAATATGTAAATTTTATAAAAATTTTTATATATTGAAATTTTTGATGGGTCTGATAGAAGTTGTCAAAAATATTTACCTTAATCAAAATACGCTTATTGCAAAGTACATAACAACTTCTGGTAAAAAAAAAAATGTCAGATTTTAGAGAAAAATTAAGGAAATTTGGAAATATAAAATGTGTCACCAAGAAATTCAGGCTCTATGCCCATATGAGCCTTATATATGAAACGATGTTGACCTTTTGTCAATGAAAGTCTTAACAGAACACAATCGAAAATATTGTTTAAAATAAAGCGTAGGAATGTGGAGAAAGGTTAAAATAAGTATGTCTGGCTCCTCTACCCCCTTTACAACTTTTTTTATAATACCAGTCATATCTGGATATTGGGAACTAATTATTGCACGGCGTATTCACAGAATTAAGGGTGTTCACTATATCAAAGATGGCATTTTTTTGTTTAAACCTCATAAAATTTGTTCAAAATTGACATTTGTTAAGATATCATTAGAATAAATTTGTAGGAAAAAGAAAAGGTAAATAAAACAAGCAATAACGTCTAGAAACGGCTGATTTTGCAGAAATCAAAATCAAAAAGTACAATTAAGGGGAATATCTGTTTTCGGTTCTAACTCCTTTTTTTGTTTTTTCGTTCTTTTCTCCTTAAAAATGCTTTTAAAATTGGTTCACTATTTAGAGATTTTCAACTGTTTAGTAAATAGTGTACTCTATGTAAAAATGTAGGTGTTCACTATATCGAGGTGTTTACTGTACCGGGGGTTCACTAAGACTGTATGTTCATTTGGGTGGCCATTTTTGCAACATCTCAATATTTTAATCTCCTAGGGGGTAAAAAGTTTATTTTTTAAGCTGCCCATAACGCCTGCAAAATTTAAAAACGATCTGAAACTATTTCATGGATCCGAAAAAGGATCAACTTATTTAAAGTCAAGTAAAAAAAATATCGAAATTAGTTTAGTACAACCAGAGGTATTTGCTGTTAAATATATTATTATTTTTCCTGGCCGGTCATAGACCAAGAAGACGCATAAACGACTTCCTCCAAATGACCTCAGAAGGCGTGTCCTATTATAGAAACTACTTGATTTTTTTTAAATATTGTGTATATAGATAGAGTAATCTGAGCCATACCACACAAAAAGTTATATTGAGTGTATAGTGACTTACTTATTTTTATTATAAATGTTGGATTATAATCCTAATAATTGTAGAGCCTTCCAAATTAATGCAGGCCGGTTCATCAATTACTCCAAATTATTTTTAGGTAGGAACTGTTTCAAACAAAATTTGTTTGATGTGGAAAAAGTTTTTAAAGTTTATGAGAACAATTCGTTTTCAAAAGCAGAGAAAAATGAAAATTATGACCTTTAACCTATTTTCGGGTCCATCAAATACTTTCGGATCGTCTTTAAATTTTACTAGGCGCTATACATGCAGGCAAAAAGGAATCTTTTTAAGGGGTTAAGTTTATTATTTTTATCGTTGGTTTAAATTTTTTACCATACTAGCGGCGGCCACCCTAATGCATATATTATTAATATATAATACCCAAAAAAACTGACTATTGTAAAGTGACGTAAAATTATTTGTATACAAAATTACTTTTTACGCCTTTTATTATGCAAATAAATGTTTCTTATGGTATTAATATTTTATTTATTATATGAGGATGCAATTCGATTCAGCTTCCGCTGTTAAATTAAACAAAATAAATTACAAAAAAATTTATTAACTTATTTTTATGCGCATAACTTATGTATTTGAGTTAATCCATATAAATCAATATGCTTCAATTTTATTCCCATTTCAACAAATAAGAGGACAGAAAAAGTTTAAGCAATAAAAAAATTGTCAATAATGCTTTCAAACAATAATGCTAAAAAACTTAAAAATTTATAAATAAAAACAATTGGAATTTATAAGGTAATTTAAACAATTTTTTACTATCCGATTATGGCAAGGGGAAAAAAAGTAGGCTCTATTATGTTCATATTTAAACAAATAAGGGAAGAAAACGTTAACAATATAAACAATAAACAAATGATGAATATTGCTTTCAAATAATAAATAGTTACATACCAAAAAAAAAAGTCAAGAATATTTACTTAAAAAAATTATAAGATATTTTAAACAAATTTTTTCTATTCTACTATGACAAAGCAAAAAGAAGTAACTTCTATATGATTGTTCGTCTGATCTCTTCCAGCTTCTAAATATTTTTTTGTAATTTCACAAATGAGATAATATTGAAAGCGTATTAATCGTACGCTGGCTATGGAGTATGAAAGATTATATCAAATTGAAGATAGCAAAAGGGAGCGTTATTTATTAAATCTCTGTTCGTCTGTTCCCTCGTAAATTCAAAAAGGCTTCTCATAATTTGACAATTGAGATATTGTTGGAGCGGTCCTGATCATCCGCAGGTTATAGACTATGTAAAGTTACATCAAATTGAAGATAGCAAAAGGGGGTCTTATACATTTAGCCTCTATTTGTATATGCAAGTTCGTCTGTTCCCACATAACTTCAAAACGACTTATCATAATTTGACAAATAAGCTATCATTGAAAGCGTCCTGATCGTCCGCTGGTTATAGACTATGTAAGATTATATCAAATCAAAGACAGCAAAATTGGGCCTTATACATTTATCCTGTATTTATACATGCAGGTGCGTCTGTTTCCTCATAGCTTCTAAGCGGCTTATCATTATTTGATAAATGAAAAACTATTGGAAGCGTCTTGATTGTCTGCTGGTTTTAGAATATGTAAAGTCACATCAAATTGCATATCGAAAAAGCGTGCCCAATACATTTAGCCTCTATTTGATTTATGAAAGTTGGTCTGTTCCCTCATAACTTCTAAATAATTATATAATAATCATAATTTGACAAATAAGCGAACATTGAAAGCATCCTGATCGTCCGCTGGTTATAGACTGTGTAAGATTATATCAAATTGAAGATATCAAAAGTGGGCTTTATACATTAAGCCTGTATTTATACCTGCAGGTGCGTCTGTTCCCTCATAGCTCCTAAACAGCTTATCATTGTTTGACAAATGAGATACTTTTGGAAGCGTCTTGACTGTCTGCTGATTTTAGAATATGCGATGGTGCAAAAAGGGGGTCTTAATAAGATACGTCTGTTCCCTCGTAAATTCTTAAAGTCTTAATCAAATTTAGTAAATGAGCTATCATTGGAAGCGTCTTGATTGTCTGCTGATTATAGACTATGTCAAGTCACATCACCTTGAAGATTGCGATCTTTAGAAAACATAACAATAATACTTCCCTGACTTGACTATTTAGTCAGTCGCCCCTAGGTGGAGCATGGGCTTCTCTATTAATAACTGTTCGGACAGAGCAGGGCCCTGAAAATATTTTCTTTACTTTTAAGTGGAGTCCTTTTTAAATTTTTTGAAGCTATATTTTCATAAAATGAGAAATAAAAATCTAATGACTTGCAAAAATTATGGGAATGGAACTTCCATTTAATAATCTGTTATTGAGATGTAGTTATAGATACAAATGGACAGATATACATGCACAGCATCCCTGGAACACAATCAAGATGAGAGGGTCGACTGATAACTTTGCTGCATTTGTTGTCTAGAGCTGAAGACAACTTCTAGGTGCACTCATTACTTTTGTAATCAATAAACGTACTTGAACGAATAATGTGAATATTTAGATAAGGAAAGGTATTCGCTAAATAGATAACGCGATGGCTCTCATTGGACCAAAGGAAGTACCATTTTAGAGTAAGCGGCGAACTCCATGAAATATGGATTCATCTTATTACACCTGGGAATTCCTTTACTTCGAAATGTCGAAGTGTCTTGTAATCAGTGCTCGCGAAAGACTTCTAAACCATTTTGCCAACTTCTTCCAGACCCGGAAAGCTCCGTGGACTATGGAACAGTGCAATTATTAGATTACTCGGTAAGAGAGTGCACCCATTTTTGGGTTAGCCATGATGTAATTCAGCTTGAAAATGATAACAAGCTCATCACCACTTTTATTCAAATCTGCTTTGGTTATATAGTACATAACAGAAGGATTTATGACTATACTTTTTAGAACTCCAAGCATTAAGAAGAAATTTGATTTCTACACAAAAAGCTATCAGGCCAGGGCTAGAAATCTTTTCCAAATCAAAGTATGTATTGTAATGACAAATTGGTTTATTACCAAGTAATTATCCAGCCGTATTACCGATTTTTTAATAGCTAATAAACTTTTAAAATTTTTGACATAACTTAATTTGATTTAACTTATATATCATTTAAGCGCCATTTTCAAAACGCAAAAACCACACAAAAAAATAGTCGCTTACACCTCCTTTAGTCAAAATTTCCATACTGCTCAAATTACCAATCGATTACCCACAAACCCAATTTACTTTTTAAACAAAAACCAAGTCCGTGTTGCGGATGTGACCAAACCCAATTATTCCGAAAAAAAACTCTATTCACAATATCAAATTCATAGCTAAACGTGAAAACTAAACACAGCCAAGTTGACATAAGACTTCAGCAATTACAGATAATTATGACGTCATAAGGCCAACATATTTAACACCCTGGCCAACCTCTCGAACGAAAAAAGTTATTATATTATATTTGCATAGTGAATAATAAACTATTGTAATGACAACGTAGAACGGAGACATAACCAATTTAAGGCGTGCCAAAACAAATGCAATGAAAACAAAAGTGGAAAAGTTTTTATCATTTCCAGGGGTCCCTGTCTCCGTCTCCGTAGACTGGGGTACTAAGTAAAGCTTGGCTTCCGTTGCTTTGACTCATCAGCGTTTTGTGTGGTTTTTCCATTTCCCGTGAAAAACTTTTACCACCGGGTTTGCCTTGTTGCAACTACTCTGCTGGCATTTGCAGATTTAATGAGTGAAGCAAAAGATAAAGTTGACGCAGCGCCGAGAAGAAACTCATTTAGTTTTCAATTAATTAGTGGCTGCTACAGCAACAACAACAAAAAAGTTCCATTTGGTTATACTTCATTTTTTTATTTTGTATCTTTATTTCGTCTTGTTTTTTTTTTTTTTTAATTAAACTAAATAGATGCGGTAAAAGCTTATCCGTGGCCTCCATTCGTTGCAAACGCTTTGCTTGTAAAGTACGCGAGTGGTTTTATGTATGGTTTGCATGTTTTCGACGTTGCCACAAGTTGCAACAACCCTTCTTGCAACCCCCATGGTCAACAAATTGCAAATACTTTCGAAAGCGCCAAAGTACATGTTGTAAGCCGTGTTGCAAGCTTTAAGGACGGACCCAAAACTGTTAGTTCGAGGGCGAAATTGAAATGCTTGGCCTAATTTAAGACAGCCTGCAAGCAATTTTCCCTGACCGCAGGGATATAATTTTGATACACTGTAAACGCAGCGGTTAGAGGTATATGGAAAAAAATGAGGCTGGCTAGCAACAACTTAAGTATGATAAATGGGTTTTGGGCAAAATTAAGTGACGCTTTTTAAAAAATTTTTAGCTTTAATTCCATTAAGGAAATGGTATAAATAGTTTTGTCTTTGAGTATCACGAAAATATATCATTAAAATTTATAATATTTGTCTTTGACTTGAACAGTTTTCCTCTGTCGCAGATAACCCTGTGCTAATTAATATCCAGTAAAACTCAATATATTCTTAGTGGCTTGCGAAGTATTTCAGGGTTTTGAATGAAGATTTCGTTTTTTTTTTTCAGAATAATACTGAGGATGCTAAATCTGTGAAAAGCCTCTGTAAAGTATAGATACATATATATATGTGTACTCAAATTTCGAATGTTTGACGACGATATTAAACTGCTTTCTTTGCTATTGATGACATTGGATTTAACCATTTTTGTCATATTAACCTAAATATCTTCTAATTATCTTAAGGGAACGATTGATATTGATTATACTCGTTTGTTATGTAAAGAATTCAAAAGAGTAAATAAACATTGAGGAAATTCAAAATGGTGGCTACAAAATGGGGATTTTCGCTGAGCCTCTGTGCACATTAAACACGGTCCCCGAACTGCAATTCTGCCTCACTCTTGCAGTGGACAGAAATCAAGTTTCGTGACAGCTGGAACTAGAATGGTAAATATTTACGCGAACAGTCATTGAATAATGAACATCCGAATTGATGGAATCAGTTTTTTTGCTACTTTGAGCAGTTCAGCCACGTTACAGAATGCCGTAAAACATGGTTTCGATACTTCAATACAGTCTTAAGATTTAGAGTTGTTTAGAAAGAGACGCTGCCATTCCAAAAATATTCGCCGTATCGAAAATTCCTTTTACACCCACATACTACAATATGTGGCTTTGAATTTTTTGCAAAAAAGAAATCGATTCAATGGTCAAAATCCAGGGTAGTGTCCACTTAATTTGAGCTGCGAAATGTAGCAAAGATGAACATAAGAGGAAATCCTGCCCGATAATAGAACTCCTATTTAATGTAATGAATATCGTTAGTTCCTTTATCTCCATGAGGAGCATGGGGCTTCAAATATTACGAACATTTCGACTAAGAAGGCATAATACTTATAGCAATGCTCCAAAGAGTGTTCTAGCTAATTTGTTTCTTAAAGTCTGCTTAAAATCGTTGTCTGACGTTTCTTGGATAATAAACCCTTGTGCCTTAGTTATAATCATTATGTAGACAAGATTGAATGTCCTCACCATTTTTTAGAGCAGCTTTTTCTGATAAGCTCAAATATCATGATTATATTTACTCAAAACTATTCCCAAGCGATTTATCATTTGGGACTTACTCTGGAATCTTGAAGCCTATAAAGGATATAGTAGCTGCAAAGGTGTTTGGTCTGCCTTCTGCCTCTCTTCTCTTAGAAAGCGTTAAAAGTTGTATATGCTTAGGCTTATTTTTTACGAGGGTCACTATTAATATTTTGCGACTTGGCAATACTTATGATGCCAGCTTTTACATTATGTATACATACATAGATTTGGAACTTTAAAGCACTGACGTACTCATAAAATTTTGACATAATGCGCTTTTTGGATTGTCTTATGAAGCTTGATATCCTATGATCAGTCCAAATATGGAATTAAATAGTGAAATGTTTCGTGCTATTCGATTTATAGCGACTACCGATGTTGATTATCTCATTAAAAGCGAAACGATTAGCCTAATACGATTTTGAATGATCAAGCCCCTCATGACGTCATTGCGGCTGCCGACGGCTTGCCGGTTCATATTCGACGATTCGAAATTTAAAGATCGAACAATATCAGTCATAATCGCAGAAATCATTAGCATTGCAGAAAACATTGATATCAACAGATACGAAAAGAGCGTTATAAGGCACATTCTACGATTGAGCCTACCCATACAATAGTTTGGTCATTGAATTTGGACGCCAAGAATCTTTATTAGTGACTGATTTATTAGTGAACTTATGAAGTTCAGTGCAAAGAAAACGAACCGTGATTCTTCCAAAGGCGGTTATAAGATCGTTACAGACGATCTTGGATTTACACCAATAAGCCTTGACGACAAGTAACAATCGACAGAATGAGTCTTACATGTCTAACCAAATTCAACAAAAGTTATCCTAAGAAGAAACACCTTGAAGCAAATGGATGCCTGTTTTTTCGGAAAGAATATGTAATTTTTTATCTGAGCTTCCTAGGCCGATCAATTTTGAAAAGAATATTTTCTTCGGAAGGGTTCTATGATCTGATTTATGAATCATTCGCCATACAGACCTAATAGTACGATGTTTTCTCTTTGTCTCCGCATATAATAGAGAAGATAAAATAATAAGAAAAAGGCATTTTCCTATACCCCAAGAAGTTTTGAAGATAAGGGAATCAGAGTGAAAACAGTTCTACGAAAATTGATTAAGTACATAAAAAAGTTCAAAATATTTTGAAAAATATAAATAAGGATCCACTTATGAGGTGTTTTTGAAGCATATTCTGAATAGTCTGTCTCAATCGTGATATAAGAAGTATGGCCCGTGATGCATCTAAGAGTTACTTTGTTTCTTTGTTGAAGATTTTGATTTTAAGCACTGATTTCTTGATATAGTTTAAAGTTTAATTTTGTTTCTACCACTGTGACTATTACGGCCTGACTGGTTAACAGCATTGAAATTTGTCTCTCCTGGTAGCTCCACACTAGGTTGCCACTGCACTATTATATATCACAATTTTAAAACAAATACCCTTACTTAAACCATCTACTTCAAAAATTGGCTGAAATAATCTAATTTCGTACTTTTTTGCAGTACCAGCCCGAAACAATAGCATTTTAGTGTTCATACCCAAAACATGCGTTTTAGAAGCTTGAAACAACCCAGCAATTCTAAATGGAAAGGGTTTCCGCAAGTCGGCTAGACTCAACTGTTAACTGGCCTACTTGTTTATATATTAAAATGTACTTGCACCAAAATAAAATCTGTTGCCAGTAAATGCTTTTGTCATTAAGACCTTATTAATTTTTTTTCTGTTTTTGTTTGTGTTTTTTTTTTGTGTGTGTGTGTTAGCCTAAGTGAAAGTTGCGCAAAACGACAGCTGGTTGGTTGTTGGCAGCAGCTGAAGGAGCCCTACGTCATAACCCTGCCCGTAATTTGATAACCTACTTTTGGGCTGTTTACAACATTTATGCCAAACACACTGACACACACAAACACACTGACAACACACAGATACAGATACGCTGCGTTGGGTTTGCTTAATGTGTGCAACATTAAAAATTTACACACAATGACATTGAAGCATACTTTAAGGGGCTAGAGAAATGATGGGTGGCACTCAGACGAGAGTCAGAGCGAGCTGTTACATAGTGAGTTTTTTCTCTCCCTCTCAGAAACTGTGTTCTTGGTACTTGGTGCTTGTGCTTATTGTTTTTATTTAGTATTAAGAGCATGCCAAGTGTCTATGTATATAAAGTTATATACACATATACATATACAAACACATACGCACTCAGTTGTAAGAAAACAAACACATACACACACACTGTGCTTACATGAAGCGTAAAGACCTGCTGCATACTAAGTAAGTTTTATTTAAGGAACAGGAAGAGTATGCGTGGGGTGTGTGTTGGTTGTGTGTGGGCGTCCAACCCTGCCCCCCACATGACAGTTAGAAAATACTTTAAGCCTTATGGCTTAAATGCCTTACTTTTTTCAGTTTGTTTGGTGAAATATTGTCAAAACATTTATAATGCACTGCATCGCTACACGGGGCGTATGCGTAATATTTTATTTTTAATGCCTTCTTGTTTGTTTTTCCACACTATTTTAGTTACGCCACCTCAGTTAAATTGTTTTCCGTGCCCATTCCCATAGACCCAGTGCCTATTGTCTTGATATGTGACATTTACATGTGTAGACATTAGCATCAATAAAACAGAAATTAACTTGCATTCGTCAAATTGCTCGAAATTGTTCCTAATAGCTCCGCCATTGCGCATGTAACTAATTTGGAACGCACATTTGATGATGGCTGACAATGTGAAGCCCTCCTCTCATGCTAAGGTAGGTCAGTACACATTTGTATAGTATGTGGGGATTCCAATGGCTAGGCGCGGTATTTCCATCATTCGAATTCATTGTTATTAATGAAAGTTTTAGTAATGGATGTCATTAGGGCGCCGAAACTATGTAGTACACGTTTATTTCTATTATTTGTCAAGCTGCACGTGTTTATTTATCAGTGCGAAGGTCTTTATTCTGAATTTTTATTTATAGACATTTTTGATTTATAAAAACAATTTAGAGCGTTACAGGCCTTCACGATTTACATGTGATTTTTCTAATTTATCAAGAGAAATGGTTAAATAACAAAAATTCGAGGGTCACATACGTAAGACCTCCCCTAATACGTGTACGTTATAACATCGTTACACTGAGAAAAAAATCAAGAATTTTGCTTAATTTGCGATGTCAAAAGTATGCTAAGAACGATTGTTCTATTATTGAAAGAAAAATTCGGTTTTAAAGAGGAATTTTTCTCTACAGATTTTCATAATTAAAGAATGCTTAGTTTGATTTTAAGAACTCGAAAAAGTGATTTCAAGAAAAAATTCTAAACTTAAGAATATTGAGTATATAGCGCTTGATTTTAGAACAGAAATTCTTTATTTGAGAATGTTTAGTCTGAATATCAGAACGAGAGATCTTGATTTGACGGCAAAAGTTCTTAATTTCAGATATGTGGACCGATTTTAAGAACGAACATTTTAGAACTGCTTTTGTATCCATATTTCATTTTACCCCCTTTCTTTTAAAGACAGAAAATGATTTAAATCTAAAACTTACTGTGAACAAATTTCAGATATATATTTATATGAGACATTGCCGAAACAAACAAATTTTCTGTACTACAATACTTGTTACTTTACAAAATATAAAAGTCTTTTAATTGAAAAAACCAGTTTTACTTTTTAAACCTGTTTTTAAGTTGTACCCAATATCTAACTTTATCCCTATTTCTTTAAAAGATAAAGAAATTAAATTTTTTTATGAGCAGATCCCAGATATTTATTTAGATGTAGTCAAGTCTTTGCATTTAGATTTAGGGCAGAGCGTCTTTAATCCAAAGAAGACCAACTGGATGCTCTCACTGACTACAACAAGGACTTCAGAAACTGTAAAAGCGAAACCTGGAAGAACTTCTGCAATAATGTCCAAAATCTTATAGAGGCGGGTAGAGTTCAGCGAGTCATGGTCAAAGAGTCCTTAAACGGGGTGGGTCTGTTGAGAAGGAGTGATGGTTCCTTCACTGTAGGGAAACATAGAAGATTTTATTCCAAACTCACTTTCCAGGCTCTTCAATCTGCAGCGGTGGGATCGAGACAAGCCTCCGAGGGGCTGCCAGGATAACTAGAACTATAGTCGATGCCGACAAAGCGAGATGGGCAATTGGCTCCTTTGAACCTTTCAAGGCACATGGTGGGGACGGAATTTTTCCAGCACTTTTCCAGAAATGTCTGGATTCCATCCCAACCCCACAGATTTATCTGTTTAGAGCAAGCTTGAACTGGGGAGAGTACGGGTTGTCTTCGTCCCCAAGTCTGGCAACTACCAATAGACAAGCCCAAGTCATAAACAAAAATTTGCTATCGGAATCTTCAGAGTGCAGGCTCTGTCTAGAAGGCGATGAAACCACCAGACATATTCTCTGGGACTGCCAAGCGCTCGTATCGTTATGTTTTGTGTAAGTTTTCGCGAAAATTTATATATATGATGAGTTTAAGAGTAAATTTTTAATTTTTATTGAAAATAATAGCCAAAAGCCAAGGTCAGAGGAAAAAGAGATTGCTGGTCGCATATATTATACTATATTCGGAAAGCTAAAACAAAACTAAAGTTATTTTTCCAAAGAATAAAGTAAATTTTGGAATATATATAATACTATATTCATTACAATTTACTAAGTATTAAGTGAATCAAATTAATTTTAATTGAAATGACATATTAGTCTTTTGATTACTGGTTTAGTGCCAAAGAAGATTAATTAGGGTATTAATTACTAAGATGACCATCGGATGACGGTCACAAAAGTTGTCATGGACACATTTGACCAATTATGCATCTTAATGAAGTACTCCTTAAATTGACTGGCTATAATTATTTCTGGAATTTCAAGAATCATTGCTTTTACTGCAAATGTCATATTATCCACATTTTTCTAAATTTTTTTCTTCAAAAACTACAATAAGTCTAGTTTTTATTTTCGTTTCCGAAAAAGTCAAAAAGTTTGTACATTGAACGTCTTTTGAGACTATTCCGAAATATGAAAAAATTCTATACTCAACTGATTTTGATATATGTTTTACTAAGCTGTAGATAACACTAGTCTACATGATAAGTAAACCTTCATATAAAAATTACAAAATTGTAGCTTATTTTTAGTTCAAAGAAAAAAATGTTGAAAAAGTTGTTAATCTAAAAATAAATCCTTTTACAAACACTTAGAGCTCTCCGAAATCGAGTAAGAACTGTAGATGCTTTGAAGCCATGTATGAAAGTTCAATATAACACCCAATCACTCTTGTGTAGTACAAAACATTGTAGATGTAATAATTTGGTTAGTATAAAGCAAACTAAAAATTTTAATTTATGAAAAATTTTCAAAAATGTTTTCATATTCCGTTGCTTATTATTATCTTATTATCTTAAAAATTTTGACTCAATCTTCACATATTATATATCACCGGAAAGGCCACTTCAATACATTTCGATCTAATAGTATATCGGTAAAAAGTTTGGTTCCCAGAAATGTACAAATTACTAAAAAAAAGTATTCAAAAACTTGTTTTTCGAAAAAATTCTCGAAAACTGTTCTTAAAACAAAACTTGTATATCGTGTTTCGTAATCCAAAATTACGAAAAAAACTTTTCTTTTTCAAAGTTTAATCGATGACCCTTAAAATTGTAAACTATTGTAATTGGATAACCCATCGATTGTATTTAGAAACAATTTTTGTCAAACTTACGATGTTGTCGCTAATTAAGCAATTCAGTAATAATCAAAAAGTCGAATCGATTACAAAAAAAAAGTGGATTTTTAATCAAAAAAATTATCAGGGTGACTAGAAAAGTTCGTCTGACCATTCGTCTGTCTATCTGTATGAAAGCAGAAAACTCCGAGATTTTAAGAGCAAGAGTAACCAAACTTTTAGATTAAACTAGTGAACCCGGCTATCATTGTCCTGCCCAAACTTTTGGAATAATCTTAAGGTGAATTAACATCGAAAGATTCTCTAGTTGGCTTATCTGGAAAAATATAGAATTTTTTGATTAGTTTGCAGCTCGATTAAAACTTGCGCAATTATTAGTCGAATGTCGCGCTTCACGGGTCTGTCTTAACCGAATTCTTTTACGTTCATTACGATCTTCACGTTTCTGGGTAGTACGATTAGATTGATAATTAAATTGATTCATGACATTTCTTCCAATTGAAATACATCATGCATTGATCGATAAGGAGACGGCATTCCCAACTGTCCTTATGTTTTATTAGCCATCGCCAAGCAAAGATCTTCAATATGAATTAAAGCTTCGTTGTAAAATTTCGGTGTAAATTTCATCACTGGATAACATTTTGCTTAAAGTACTCGAAACAAAATATCTTCTGATAAAAAAAAAATAATTATTGATATTTTTTCCACAATTCAGGTGGATCTGATGGAAAACTTGTTGCCAAAATAATCGCAAATAGAGCACGTATTTGATATGGATGAGCAGTAATAGCAGCATCTGCTAAAGTTTGATCCCAATGCAAATAATTTTCCAACAAATTAAATTTTTGACATGCCTCTCGATACGTTGCACACAATACCGCATTCACTGTTCTCAATGATTGAAACGATGTTGGAGCTCGAACATCGATTAACAGCAATACCAGTTTTAATATAAAACCAATATACACACAAAAACCGATATTCACTAATATCTCACGAACCAATATACACAAACACACCGCAATAGGCTTAAAACTTTTGTATTGACAACCTCTGACACACTCAAAAATCAGATTTTAAATTCATTGACGCATTCATGAGAACATCCGTAACACGTAAAGCATAAGTTTCTTTTATATATATAGATATGACGAGTCTTTTTTTTTATACAACAACTAAATTTATAATTCATTAAAAAGTAATTGATTAATTAATTTTGAAAACATTTTCATTGGCCTAATTAAATAACATGAGGCAATCAGCTTAAACAGCCATTTAGCAATTAACAAAATGTCTGCTCATTATTATTCAACAAAACTAGTTAAACGCTTAAACAAAAAACGATTTTTGGGAACTGAGGTCTAGTAGGCTAGTAGTAGCGCAAAAGTGGAACAAAAATACTTTTTAAATATTATTCGTTAAACTACATAAGTACTCAGTGCTTGTTCTTGAGTTCCAGCAATTAATAAAAGCGCACATATTTTATTATTTCTCAAAAGTGGTTAAGCGCTTCAACAATAAAAAATTTATGGGCAGTAGAATGCCTAGTAGTCCTAAAATCGTTCAAAGTTTTAAATATTATTCGCTCAATTGAATGAGGTTTCTTGTTCTTCAGTTCCATAAATATTTCTCCAATGAATTTGTATAAAAACTATGAATCTCTGTGTCTGCCTATAAAGCCAAACATCCATCATTCATTCAGCCATTTATTCATTACTCCGCTGCAGCAAGGGCAGCCATTGCTTTAAGCATCAAATTCTCGGCAGCTTCAAGATGGCGTCTGCACCTCCAATTACCAACAAACAACAAAATCAACTGAATGAAAGCAAGAAATTGTGCGTAATTTATTCAGCCACAAAATTTCATGCATTTATTGTAACTTCCTTTTTTTTTTTAAATATTTTTTGTGGTCAAAAGAAATGCGTTGTAAAAATTTCTCCACATTGCACGCAGGCCTAAGCCAACACGCACACCAACACACAGCACACAGGCACGTAATTGAATACAGATATATATATTACACGCATACAAACACAAATACTCTCACACAAAGGCCCAAATATTGACCGAATTTTGCACAGTTGGCCACGTTATTTTTTTGTTGCTGTTGGTGTTGTTGTTTTGTTTTGTGTTTGTCTTGTTTGTCTCGTTTCTCTTTTCTTTTATTTTTCTTTTTGTCTCTCCTGCTGTGTGTTTGTGTGTGTGTGTGTTGCCTACGTTGCCTTCATGCTACGCTCTCTGTTGTTTTCATTATCGCCATTGTTTGAAGCTTTTCTTTGCACTGTCGGCGGCCATGACGGCCGTGACTGCCATTTTGTTTGGGCTAACGGCAAACAAACATATGAGTACATAATGAAGAATGCCTGCAAACAAACAATTTTAGACCAACCGCAGGCAATGTCATCAAAGGAGTCCATCATAATAAGCAACAAACACACACAAATTAAAGTGAGTTTACCTTTTAAAGAGTTAAATTTGAAGCACGGACCGAACCTCTCTTGGAGTCTGCAGCTGCTCTCTCTGATTGTTATTTATTTATTCCGCATTATATATTTTTACTATGTATGGATTTATGTTAAAATTTCAGTTGTCGCACATATTTCCTTCACTTTGCACTTGAATTATTGACGCTTTAACGCACACTCACACACACACACACACACACTACTTAAGACACCCACACACATATATATACTCTATACTATACATATGTATATATAAAGTGTCGCCAGCGTTTACATTATGTTTCAAGTTTTGCCCGTCAGTGCGACCAACTTGGCGAATATCTCGTACGGCACTGAGCAATGCCAGTACCAAGTCCTTGGCATTTGCCTATTGTCGCCATCCCGGCGGCAGCCACGTTGTCAAGCTGACGTCACAAAAACGCCAAGTCGAGCCAAAGCTTCGCCGCCAGCTGCTCTGAGTGCAGCTGAGTGCAACTGAGCGAGAGAGTCTGGCAGAGAGCTGCGCAGGCGTCAGCAGAAAGCTTTTTGGGGTAGTCAAAACCAAAACCAACCCAGCCCCAATCTGATTTGTGCCGACCTACACTCCGTAACAGCCACATGCGGCGACAGCTACGTTGATGGCCACGGACAAGTGTTTGTTTACGTTTTTTTTTATTTTTTGGTTTACTTTTTACGTTCTTTTTTTTTTGGTAGGGAAGTTTTGGGAGAGCCGCATAGACACTCCCTGCTAGTTCTAACGCCTAAGCTAAAGGTCAGACTTTATGGCTATGGCTGGCGTCGTCGTCGTTGCCTGCACGCAAAAGGTCAAGTGGAGTTTAAATGGCTATGTAAATTGTATGGAAACGCTACGTCTTGGCAGGTGTCCTCGTCGTCGGGTAACTCAATAGCTTTATTTGCCTTACGAGTTTGTGGTTGCTTTTCTAAATTTTGAGACCCAATTGCACACAAAATAAATGTAACCAGATAAATTCATCTTAATATTGAGTCTAACCAGGATAAAATGAAACTCTAGTTATTGCGTAATTGTTGGAAACCGCAGCTGGCACAAACACCAGAAACCACAAAGAACTTTAGAACAAATTAGAAGCCAAGATAAAGCAACAGGAAGAAGAATTCTTCTTAATTGTGAATACCTTAGCTTTGCAGCTTAAAAGTAGGTTGGAATTTTTGAGTAAATAATACTCTTACGTTGGGTATATTGAGTTTGGTTTGAAACATAAGGCGTCTAAGGAATAAGGATTTCGAATTTAACCTAGTTAATGATTATAATATGAGAGTAAAGAATACTTACTACACTTCGAAAAACAAAAAATATTACAATTTTTCGGATTTTGATTTCAGTTTTTAATGCTTCCAACTCATGATTTCGGAATTCGACTAATTTTTTGCCAGATAAATAAATATCAATTAAATTAATAGGTTTCTAGGAGTACATATTTTAAACTAATTTAATTTTTTTAATATTCTTTGAAATTCTAGGATTTAAAAATTGTAAAAGTTTTAATTAAAAATTAACAGCTTTAGGATTTTTTCCAATTTTCCTAACAAATTGTAAAATTATTATGAATACTTCATTTAATATTTTAAAGATCAACCACTCTGTTGAAAATCGAAATTAGCTGAACTCGGTAAAATCCGAAATTTTTAAATAATTAAAATTTTAATTTTAAATGAAAATGAAATAAATGAAAAATAATTCAAATTTTAATTTTAAATTTGTATTATACAACGGCACTTATATTTAGTTTTAAAAGATGCAAATTTTAAAACTAAATATTAATGCCCTTGTATAATATAAATTTAAAATTAAAATTTTAATTATTTCAAAAATTCGTATTTTACCCCAAACGAATATTTATACATATTGTTGGATGGTATAAACAAATTCTCTTGTTATAAGTAAAAACTAAATCGTGATGAATTTTCATTGCTAAAAGTCTTATCTAAAAAAAAATAAAAAACAGAAAAACGTGTTATACGTTTTTTAATTAAATTAAAATGGAAACGATTTGAATTAATCGAAAAGTGCAAAACTATGAACACAATGCTAAAACAAAATATTAAAATTAAATGCAAAGACTAAGCCAATATGAGAAAAAAAAGAAAGCGAATAAAAAAATAAATTGTTTTGCCTTGATACAAAATTTTTCATTTTTTTTAGAAAACTTTTGTTTGAGAGCCAATTCTGGTAAATAAAAAAAATTACGAAAACGCATAAAAAAATAAAAATTAAATTGCTTTCACCAGAAATTGTTGAAATTTTTTTTTTAACTATCCAATTTTTGTTCGAGTGCAAAATCTGGTTGATAAAAAAAAGTATGGCAATTTAAAAAAATTCACAAAGTGTTAAAATCTATAATCTCTTAGGCAAAAAAAAAAGAGATATAATTGCCATTATAAAAGTGTTTTTAGTGTCGATAAGCTTAACATCCATTAGAAACATAAAAGTTATACTAAATAGGTATAAATACAAAATGCCTTATACGCTTAGAGGTTGGAAGTTCCGAAATTAATTAAGTATCTTTTTTCAAAGAAGTATATCGTTTAAGCTTCAAAAATAGATTCAGTTTCTTATTTTGAAAAGAAAAAACTCTCTAACGAATATAGAAATACGAATAAAGAATAAAAAAATTGATTTTGTTTTAATTATTTTTAAATATTTTTCAACAATTTTCTTTTAATATTAGATTGAAAATTTAAAACATACACTCAATGCCAGTTTCAAAATGATATAACAATTGTAATAAAATAATGCGGATATAATGACAAAATCTTTTTGTGGAAATAAATTCTATAGAACTGGTTTATTTTTAAGCAAAGTTGAAATAACTTTTTGAATTTAAAAAGAAAAAATTTGAATTATGATAGAAATTATCTTTTTATTCAAATTTTATTATATCTTAATTTGGTTTTTATTTGAATATTTTATAATTAAAATTGTGTCTTTCATAGAAAAAAAATGTGCAAATAAATTTATTCGTTTACGAATATTATTTTCTAATTATCAAATTTTTGTTTAAAATTAGATGTGTTTACTAATATATTTTTTCTTTTAAATATTTTTATTATCAAAATTATTTTTTTAAGCTAGTTTTATATCTGTCATAGGAACAAATTGTCGAAGTAAATTTATTTGCTTAACGAGATTTACTTTGATAAACCTTTTTTTATTACCCTGTACCGTATGTGTCCAAGGGTATAATTGCATAGTTTGTGGCAAGAACCGTCAAAATGTATGTAATCATATACGAAGGAGTTTACGTCGGAGACAATCCCAAATGTTTTTTACATGCATTATTTTCAAAATAATGTTTAATCATTGGAGAAAATGCAAGGCTAAGAGATAAGTTTCTTTTATAAGATATTTTTTTTTAACAAAACCTATGTCAACATGAAAATCAATGTCCTGTCTAAATTGTCCTTGAATCCGAATCCATGATCTAGTCCGATCCGTCCGAAATCCGTCTCGCTTGTGAGATATTTTTTCTAAAAGCCTTTTTTATGAAGTTTCTGTTTTATCAAGAAGTTTATACGTCTGTAAGACTGTCTATCCGAGTTACCAAACTTTCACATTAGATCCCATATTATTCCATAGGAGGCAAGTTTATTTTATTTTTTTGATATCGGGGTTAAATTATATAGCTCCCATAGGGGTGTTTGAGACGACCTCGACAAAAAAAAAGCGTTTTAGATGAATAATTCGTTTGTTTATAAAGATATCGTAACCAAATTTGGTATTCGAAATGTTTTTTATAGTTCCCAATCACTGTACCAAATTTGATCGAAATCGGTTGACTATATCATATAGCTCCCATAGGACCGATCGGCCAAAATAACTTTTTTAAAGAAAAATTCGCTATATTTCGTTTTTTAATAAAGATATCTTAACCAGATTTGGCGTTTGGAAATTTTGTAGATCACTTAAGCAATGTGCCAAATTTGTAACAAAATCGGTTGACTATATCATATAGCTCCCATAGGTCCGATCTTCCAAAAAATCGATTTTTTAACAAAATTTGTTGTGTTTCGTTTGTTTGTTAAGATATTGGGACCAAATTTGATATCCGTGAGTTTTTTATAGTTCCTAAGCACTGTACTAAATTTAATCCAAATCGTTTGACTAGATCATATAGCACCCATAGGACTAATCGGTCCAAAAACACGTTTTTATACAAAATTCGATGTGTTTTGTTTGTTTGTTGAGATATTTGAAATAAATTTGGCATTCAGATCTTTTTTAAGGTATTTAAGCATTGTGTCAAATTTTATTGAAATCGGTTGACTATATCATATAGCTCCCATAGGAATGATCGGTCAAAAAAAAATTGTTTGCTTAAAAATTCTTCTGTTTTTGGTTTTTTGTGAAGAAATCGGACTTTATTACAAGCTAGTGGTACAGGGTATCCTAAAGTCGTCCGCGCCCGAATTTACGTCCGCCATATTTTTATATCAAATTTCTATTTTTAATCAATCATTTTTTTATATTTTTTTTTTTTATTGAATTTATTTTAGTTTTACAATTTTCTTCAGCTGCTTTTTGATTTTTGTTCCACAATCATGTATAGGATAATTCATTGTAAATTATTCATCATGTATGTTATTTTTTGGTACATAACCTCAAATATCTCAAAATTCGTGACGTGATGGTCACCAGCTTCTGACGACGGATTCGGATTCTAGCGACAGCCATATTAGCTTCGGAAATGACCCTTAGCTTTCCAACGGAACTCATCATGACCACTGTATTTGTAGACCTGTGTAATCGATTACTCGATAAAAAATCCAAATTTTTCATAAAGACTTATTTCTGATTATCGTTAATATAACCTCTATCACAGTGTAAAGAAACAATAAAATTAAGGACATGGACTTAAATTTTTATCTGCTGTTATCAAGTTATATTATACTCGTTTACAAATTCTTCACTCTTATAATTGTAAGTTTTTATATCGAAAAAATACAACACTCAAGAGTATTTAAAAATAAATTTCCTAAAATCAGTTGTTCTTAAAAGATTGTTTCTGTAAAACAAATAAATCTTATTTTGCAGAAATTTCTAACAAAGAGCTGCTGCAGTTAGATTTGCCCAAGGTAAACAAAAGCCCTAAAAGTAAACAACTAAAGTGCACGCAAATGAACAAAGGCATCCCTCTTCTAATGATGACGAAAAGTCAAGTTAATGTTTTATAGTACCGGGAGGGAGAGATATAGAGAGACAGTAACGGAAAAGCTAAAACTAAAACAAAAAAAGTTAGAATACATTGCATACAGATTGCAATCGACCGAAAGTTGAAATTTTGTTTCTAAGCTATTCAAAGCACTCAAAGTAGTCCAACTATTTGAGCTAAAATACGTAGAAAAATTGAAAAACGTTTCGAACTTAAAGCAAAAAAGGGCACTTGAACTTTTAAGCGAGCGGAAACGGAAGCGGAAGCTGTAGTAGCCGCCATTGGCTAAAATGGCTGCCCAGCAAAAAAATTCTCAATCGACTGACAAGCGACAAAGCGACATAGTTGCTGATAATTAAAATTGACTTTTTTTTGGAATTTCTTGTTTTTTGTTGTTGTTGCTGCAATTTTGTAGTTATTAAATGCAAAATTAAGTTTTAAATATATAAAATAATAGAGTTAGTAATAAAATGCCACTTCATTTAAAACAAATTCAAACGCAGGAGTTCTTATAGTTATTGTGGTTTAAAAACTTGTTAAAATCCATTTCAAAATCTACTATATTTGGCATGTGTGGTTATATTTTGTGTATCTATGTGTGCTATATGTGTATTTATGTGTGCTCTGTAGTTTTTGCTTGAGCTACTCTATATAAATATTTATTTGTTTCAACAGGAAAAACACATTTCAACAAAAATATTTCTCGACTCTTTACTGCCCAGCTTATGTGTCAGTTGCATCCTAGATTCATTCATTTCATATGCAGTTCTCTAGGTATATGGTATATATGTTATGTGTATAGGTTATACTCGTTCCTAATCAGCTCCCTTGCCCCTGAGCAACTGCTAGCCCGCCCTCTGCCACATAGCAACAATGCTTTTAATAGCAAAAGTCAACACATTTTACTTACATGGAGACTACAACGCATTTGAGTTGCCCTCGGGAAATAGCAACAGTTTCCACAATTCGTTGGAAATTTTATCTGCAAGAGAAGAGTTGAAATTTGTAGTTACTTTTGATTTTGGTTTTTGCATCTGTCTGTTTTTGATTTAGACAAGCAAAGTTTTCTTACAAATATGAACTTTGTCAGCTCGAGGCAGTTATAATCTATTGAAAACCCATGTGCCAGAGGATAAAACATCTCTAAGCACAAACTGTATCCAAATTCCTGTATTGGCTAAGAGTGTGAATTTAAGCTGTGAGGATTAGTGGCAAATTGGACACAATGTTTGCTCAATAAAATTTTGCAACGCTTTGTCCAAATTTCCAACAGGGTCATTACATTCGAATTGTTCTATGACGTCAGATGCTTACACTGCGCTCTAATTCTCAACGTAATTAGTTTGCTCTTAGCTCATTATCAATAAATGATCATGCTGCTTATGACGTCAACAATGAACATTATACCCAGTACCTATAAGGTAAAAAGAGTATATGAAGTTGAAGCAAGGCCAGAATGAATCGATTTGCCAAAAAATCATTTTGTTAAAGTAATCTGATATAGAATTGCCAGGGATCAAGATTATTAAATTAAGTTAAGTTGCTACAGACGCTAAAAGTAAAAAATACATTTATCGAAATAAGGTCTCATAATATAGATGCAGCTATATTTTTCTGTCCGTCCATATAACTGCCTAGATCTTAGAGATGGTAAGTTAGATAAACAAAATTATCGGATCAGATCGGTATGATATCGCGAAAATTTTTTGTTGTTTTTTTTTTAGATCGGCATTATTTTATGAAACTCTTAAATGGGGTATTTGCATGAACGCCTAGATCTCTGAAATAGTCAAAGCTAGACTTCCCAAATTTTCAGATAAGATCCCTTATACGATGGACAAGTTTATTTCTAGAAAACGATGAAAAAATACTTAATGGATAAAACATTTGGGAATCGTTGGGGCCTTTTTAAGTGAAAAACTAAGTTTTCGTATTTGTGGGTAGGGGTTATAGATTAATTGGTTCAATCTCAATGCCGGCTCAAAGTTAAAATTTGGAAATCGTGTTTGGTGTCTCTCGAAAAATAAACGAATATCTCAAAACTGATTTTTTCTGAAATTTTAAAAATTTTACTACTAATTGAGTCCTTCATCTCTTCCCTATAATTAACAGACTACGAGATAAGCCGATTATTTTTGATAAGAGTGCTTAAAAGTACCTCAAAAAAATCAAAAGCTTATACAGTTATCGTAACCATATTTGGCATTCAAATATTTCTTAGAGTGCTTATGCATTGTACAAAATTTACGAAAGTAATAAAAATCTTTTAGAGTTTCTAAGCAACATTTTGGATTTGATTGCAATAATTTGATAGGGATTTAACGAACGCCATCTTTTTTTAGTTGTAAAGATTGTAAATAAATTTTAAGAATAACCACAAACTGTAATAAATTTTATTAAAATCGAAGCCTCCAACTGATAGGTCAAAATATACTCTTTGAAAAATAATTTATTTGTTCAGATTTTAATTTTTTTTTTTGTTACAACATAAATAAGTCAATTTATAGTTTTAAGAAAATAATTCATCTGTGAATGTACGCCATCTTTTTTTAATTGTGAAGATGGTATCCATATTTTTTAGATCCTTAAAAGCTACAAAGTACTGTATTATATTTTATTGAAACTTCTTCCTATTACTTCCTATACTAATACAGTGCTTATAAACAGCTTATAATCAGCTGCCTGAAAAGTATCTGTATCGCAAATAACAGTGTTTGCAATCATTTTTGTTCTGAGAATAAGATTTAAAATTGATATGCAAATGTGCAGCTTTTTTGTTTTGGCTGCTATTGTAGGTACGCCATTTTGAAGTATCATAAATCACAATACCGCATGAAAAACCCGACGAGATGAATTTTAAGCTCAAAAATAGAGACTGAACGGCATACAAATTTTTGTTAAATATCATTTTTTTTTATTATATATAATATACTAGCCGGCCTCCGGCACGCTCCGTCTAGATCTTTATTTTCTTCCAATGATTTATTTTTGTGGCGAATTCACGAAATTGCTTTGCCTTATATATTATTTCTAGTTTCTAGATAAATTCTATTGTATTGTTGACCATTAGCATTAGTATTTCGAACTATTTCTGTTGCTCCAAACGATGTCATTTGAAAGCAGGAATTGAATGTTCGAATTGACTTCAGGAATACGTTAGAATCTGGATCCGTGCAGATAAGTAAACCGTTCAATGGTTCAGGTGGTGTTTCAACTTCAGGTAGTTGCACTTTTCCTGACGCGCAACACATCCCAGGTGGCTCATTTTTGAATTTGAGAGCATGACAATGCGGACATTCCTTATCCATAGCACCAATTACCACTTATGAATGAGCATAATATTCAATATGGGGCTCGTACTGGAATGCTAGACGCAAAAATGAATCATATGTTAATGCACGATGTACCTGTTGGCGTTGTTGGTCATTTGTTCTGCGTATATTAACCGTAAAACGGCGTGATTGTCTTTGTTCTAAACGTATAACTTCATTGCGCTCAGCTCGTGTATCTTCTGATTGTTCTTGACGCAATTGCTGAATGCTCACACGTGCATCAGCATTTTGTTGCTGGACTTGATTCTGATATTCCCGATTTCGTCTCATTCTAATTCGAGCATTCGTATTGTATACATCTCGTTCTTCTGTTGTATGAGCAGAACGTGATCTTGCTTGTCTTAATCGACTCAACTCACTCCTTTGCGAACGTTGTTCCTCAGCTTTAGCTGTTCTTTGGGATGCTTGCAATTGAGTTCTACGCGAATGTCTACCAATGTTACGTCTTTTTGGCGGCATTATGTGCAAATATTGAATTGATTATATGTATTTTAAACAGAAATCAAAACATGAATCGTTAATAATTTTTTTGTTTCCTTTCGACAAAAACTATTAACTAAAAAATATTAGTTAATCTGACAATGTACACAATGCCTACCTAAATTAAAAAAAAAATTGTATTGGAAAATCAAATTGTCCTTTTTAGTATTTTCGTCGCAATTTTGTTATATTTTCTCAACCTTAAACCATCCTTGGACTTCCACGAACATTTCAAGACCAAAATTAGCCAAATCGGTTCGTGAGTAAGTAAGCTTAGAAGGAACATAACATTGTGACACGAGACTTTTATATATTGTATAAGATAGAAGTAATCGATATAAAAATTTTCCTAAAATGGTCTGCGGACCCAAATTCTTATATTTTGGTCAAAAATCTTGGATTTCCAAAATTAAATTTTAAGATTGTTGAAATTTTACACAAAAGTTCGTGAAAGATTATCTATTTTTCTAGGAAGTTTGATTTTCCTTAAATTTCTTTGAGATATACAGCCCAGACCAGATATTTAATGGTCATGACTCCGGAGTGTAAAAAGTATAACAATTCAGAAAGCGGACATAAGGCTGCAAAAGATCGAAAAACGATTATTCTTTATTGAAGTGCTTCTGTACAATTTTATTATGAAGCCATTGGTAATTGACATTCTAATTAAAAATTGTGAAGAAAATAGTGTTGACTAAAACAAATGCAACAATTGTAGATGCAGAATCTAAGGAAATGATTTGATCCAGTGATGCGTCAGATATTATACAATTTTGTAAAAAAAAGTCCATTCGTTGAAATTGATAGCGATTAAGTTTGCTTAAAAATAGGGATGAGCCGTCTTTATAGGTACTTTTCCCAAATTTTGTTTTATTTACATTTATATTTTTTAATGGAATACATCTTTTGTTATATATAAATTTATGTTTTTTTACTACTTAAATGATACTTTTATGTCTTATTAATAGTAAAAAGCTATATTTTGTATATTTTGTATTTATACATAAATATTTTAAAAAGCTTATTTATAGCCGGATTCGCTTTACGCAGTTTTTCCATATAAAAATGTTTAATTCGATTTACGCGGTTTTGTCAGGAACGTATCTACCGCGTAAACCGAGGTACAGGTGTATTATATAGCATAGCATCCCAAAAAAAATTAAATCTTTCAAAAACCAGTACATAATAAGGCAGTTTGAGCGCAGTATTTTTCTTTGTCGGAAATATAGTTTAAGATTTTATGGAGCTAGTTAGAGCATTGGACGCAGCAATTTCCCTATTTTGAAGAGGAAAAATATGGCTACAAGACACCATTAGCTTGGCATTTAAGAGGAGCGCAAAATATTCCAACGTGAAAATAACATCAATTCACTGCACTGAGAAGATACCGACAGCCATTTTGTATATTAATTATTTACTTGAAGCCTATACATACTACATCGTGATGTGCTCACGTTTAGCACGCATCAACTACTATTTCGACCCATCAAAGTAATTTTGACATGTGCCAAAATATGTGAAATAAAATCACAAAACTCTATTGTCCTAGGTCTGACAAGGAACATCCTCTCTCATAGTCATCTCACATGGTTTGCTGCATGCCTGCGAAGCTATTACAAACTTCAGTCTCCATATATATAAAGCTCCTACTATGTATTGTAATTCAATACTACTTTGTATGTATAACATTGCACATATTCAGGCACAACCACACACACACACACACACACACACATACAGAGGCAGACGCATGCATTTAAACAATGGCTTTGGAGGCCATTGCAGCAGCAAAGAGCAATGAAGCAGAGCAATGGACGATAACAATGGCGGCAATGTGTTCACCATGCCAAGTGCCACAAACCGACAATTGAACATTAGTCTGGATGCATTCGATAAAGATATCCGTAGCTCACATAGCTAGCTGGCTCTGGTTAGATAAATCAAATACTCCGATAGATTGTTTAATTTTCTACTGCTGTGGTTTTAGTAGAATCCTTAAAACAAAAAATTAAGAATTTATTTATTTTTATTTGTTATTTTATTTAGTATACAGGCTATTGGAATTCAGTTGGCATATTTTCAGACACGACTTAAAATTTTAAGCCGTTTTTAATGGAAAGCATCAATTTTAATCAAACGAGATCAATGCTATTTTTTCTTCAAAGAAAAAACAATAAATTTATGTGTCAAGATGGATTTTGTTGTTCATGGATGAGTAAGGAAAATTTTTGTGTAATGTAATGTTTTTACTCAAATTTAGTTTAGATCTATTTTTAGGAATTAGCCATATATTTATTGGAATCAAGGCAGCATTTTTTAATATAGATAATAAGATTTTTATGATAAATTATTCTTTGTTTTTTTTGGTAATTACAGAAAATACGAGAAAATAAAAAAGCAACACCTTCGAATTGTCCAAACATCTAAAAATTATTTTTAAATTTTATGCATTAAATTGAATAAGATTAATAAGCTATATATAGCTATAAGTATACCCAAACTATTTTTATATACATATGTTACGTATACGCCTAGTTCTGATTTTTGGTGGTAGATACGTTACCGAGAAAGCCGTGTGAAAATAGACATGAAGTATGTTCTTGAGCGGCTATGATATTATAATCCTGTAGCTAAATTGCTGAAAAATTATGTTAATAAAAACGAGCTTCTTTACTATTTTAGTTAAAAGGCATTTTTCAACCTGAATTGAATGAAACTGTAAAACTTTATAGTAAAATAATACTTATTTATTTGCATATGATATATTGAAATCTTCAGAAGAGTCGATATACCCATGTCCGTCCGTCCGTCTGTCCGTCCGTCCGTGTGAACGCCTAGATCTCAGAGATGGTAAGAGCTAGAGTTACCAAACTTTCACATTAGATCCCATATTAATCCATAGGAGGCAAGTTTATTTTATTTTTTTGATATCGGGGATAAATTATATAGCTCCCATGGGGGTGTTTGAGACGACCTCGAAAAAAAAGCGTTTTAGAATTTTGGTATTGTATTAAACGTTTGGGAAATTTCTGAATAATAGATTTTGTGAATTTTTTTCGATATTTCTGGGGAGTAGTCAATAAATTTTTCCAGTGTCAAATTCTTTAAATTTCGCGTACTGCACTTTAGGTTCTTAAAAATCCAAGTCATCCGTTTTATAATTGACAACATATTTTAAATCCATTGATATCTTATATTTATATATATATATATTGATATTATTTAGGAACGATATAAACACCTATTTATCAAAATTTTATTAAAATCGTTTAGGAAATTTTAGACTAAACTATCAATAGTATTCCACTTCCATATTAAGGCTTACCAGAAAGCGTCTAATATTACGCATACGCATAGTATTATAGTTAAATGTGACTATTTTTCCACTATGCAAAATTTCTGAAAGCTGGTAATATGTAATTGCCCAAAAAAATAGAATCTTAAAAAAAGATGCATCCAGGTATGAAAAACAATTAAAATCGGTTTGTATGACAACATTTTGAGCTGCTTACCAAAGGCAGCCATCTGATACAAATGACTCTAATATTAAGCATACGCTCTGTAATCCCTACATACTGGTATGATTATTTTATTTTGTATTTTGTAAATTTAATTAAAAAATATTTCTTTCACTTTTTTTTTGTGATTTGGACTTGTCCAAAAATAACAACACAACCATTTTTTTTATGTATATATGTAGTTTATAAGTTATATAAAATATTATATTATATTTAAAAAAAGTAGTGGTAAAAAAAATAGATAATTCCATTGGCCATCGTATCAGTAAAAAATCGTAAAAAAATAAAACGCAGGACAATAATAAAAATAATTTTAAAAAGTAAGTAAAAACACAAATTATTTGCTTCTTAAGTTCCAGGTTTGAGAAGCGAGGAGAACAGAGTTGTTAGAAACGATGATTTTCGACTGACTTAAACTATCGATAGAACTATCGATAGAACTATCGAATTTAAAAAGTCAGCTTGTGCATTCTTAATTTCAGCGCTTATTGCAGCCAAGACTATTTTTTGTTTCAATTTAAAAATTTTTCTAGTATATTTTTAGCATAAGCCTTACAAAATTATATCTTTTCAAACGTGCTTTAAATGAAGGAAATCGAAAGAATAGAACTTAACTGCTTCAAATTCTGTTGATAAAGATGGTTCCGAGAAAAACGCGCGTAAAGTTTTTTAGGAATTTCCTCAACTCACGCGACTTAGGATCGTTCAAGACGCTCTCTTTCTATAAATATCGAATGCATCGAGAGAAAATTATTAAGGAGTAGCTTTTTATACCATGCACCTTATGGTACAAAGGATGTTTTAAGTTTGTGCAAGCCGACAATGTATGTAACATATAGAAGGAGTCGTCGGAGACACCCCAAAGTTACCTAAAATATGATCAGGGTGAATAGAGAAGTCGATATACCCATGTCCGTCTGTCCATCCGTCCGTCTATCTGTCCGTTTGAACGCCTAGATCTCAGAGATGGTAAGAGCTAGAGTTACCAAACTTTCACATTAGATCCCATATTATTCCATAGGAGACAAGTTTATTTAATTTTTTTGATATCGGGGTTAAATTATATAGCACCCATAGGGGTGTTTCACACGACCTCGAAAAAAAATAAAAGTTTTAGATGGATAAATCGTTTGTTCATGAAGAAATCGTAACCAAATTTGGTATATGTATATAGTTCTTTATAGTTCCCAATCACTGTACCAAATTTGATTGAAATCGGTTGACTATATCATATAGCTCCAATAGGACCGATCGGCCAAAATAACTTTTTTAAAGAAAAATTCGCTATATTTCGATTGTTAATAAAGATATCGTAACCAGATTTGGCTTTTGGAAATTTTTTAGGCCACTTAAGCAATGCGCCAAATTTGAACAAAATCGGTTGACTATATCATATAGCTCCCATAGGAGCCGATCTTCCAAAAATCGATTTTTTAACAAATTTGTTGTGTTTCGTTTGTTTGTTAAGATATTTGAACCAAATTTGACATTCGTGAGTATTTTATAGTTCCTAAGCACTGTACTAAATTTGATCCAAATCGGTTGACTAGATCATATAGCTCCCATAGGACCAATCGGTCCAAAAACACGTTTTTTATACAAAATTCGATGTGTTTTGTTTGTTTGTAAATATATTTGAAATAAATTTGGCATTCAGATCTTTTTAAAGGTATTTAAGCACCGTGTCAAATTTTATTGAAATCGGTTGACTATATCATATAGCTCCCATAGGAACGATCGGTCAAAAAAAAAATTTTTGCTTAAAAAATTCTTCTGTTTTTGGTTTTTTGTGAAGAAATCGGACTTTATTACAAGCTAGTGGTACAGGGTATCCTAAAGTCGTCCGCGGCCGTCATTTTTTTCAATGTGTTTAATTGTATATTAGTCTATTTAAATTCACTTTGTGTTTATATTTATTATGATATAAATGATGTCCTTTTTTATGGCAATATCTCACTATATATAAAGCACTAATTTCGAGGCTCATTATTTTTTACTTTACCCAGCAATAGAATTAGAATATAATCTAACTATTCAGCATAAAAATAAAATTTTTTTAAATAGTACTAAATGCTTTTCAGCTTCATAAGCCAATTAACGTAGGTCAAAAGAATTAGTAAAAAAAATGCTATTATCCTTAGCCTGAAGCACGCCCGCAAGCCCTGCGTCATAAATAATTTCTGCGCTTTGCAACTCTGAATTTTTAAGCTCATTCAAATGAAATCTCGTGTTTCTACTAATTATTATTTCTGTTTATTAAAATTTCAATCAATTTCCATTTAGTTTTAAATCCTAAACAATATGAATATGTAACCCCCTTCATATCCTAAATATTTGCCAACCCCGCTCTGCTGGCTGCCCACTGCAAATGACACCAGTTGATATGACATAGTTTGAACTCTTCGAGTGCGTTGGATCAGCTGGGCGGCCATTGCAATTTATAAGCTCACATTTGTTGGTAGTATTTGAATTAAATTACGTCACACGCACACCAGCAGATAATTTGTGGTTGTCTGGTGTCAACAATCTGTGTGTCAAGCAGGACAATTGCACTTGTGTGCGTGCGAGTGTATCTGAGTGTGTCAAAATGACAGTTATAGAGCTGTCAGGTTTTATCAAAAAATGTATCCATGAGATGCTGCTGTCGTGTGCATTCGCAACTTGATGCTAATAGTATGTTATCAAATAAATGTCAAAGTTTTTGCCTGCTGTTATTGTAAGTCT
Organism: Chymomyza amoena; assembly: GCA_037043745.1. Lineage (NCBI taxonomy): Eukaryota > Metazoa > Arthropoda > Insecta > Diptera > Drosophilidae > Chymomyza > Chymomyza amoena. The sequence goes on along the minus strand of JBAMAX010002794.1, from coordinate 186,022 downwards.
CGCCACAAACGACTAATAAAACTTTATCAACATGCTTATTATCCCAGACTGGTCATAACTGTCGGCCAAGTTTCGTAACGCTGACAGGCGAAACAGGAAACAGCTATGGCACCAGCAAACACAGGCAAAACTTTTTGTTTCCTATATAACACGTAGCACACACATAAAGTCACACATACAAACACACGCATACATACAACTTGTACGGAAATGGCATACCTCAACCTTTAAACACATAAGCAGCATATACAAACTCACACAGATACACACACATACAGCAACAGCTCATACAATTGCTAATAACTGACAGCCACAAATAAAAAATAAAAATGGCTGACGTTAAGTCGGGCGTGATCGACTTCAATATAAACGAAACTCGACATAGTCTAACAAAAACGAAATACATTGTACTCTTTTTTCCTGCAGCTTTGCCTACACACTTGCTCTATGAACTGATCTAGGAAGGATATATCCCAAGATAAGGATGTGCGTCCTTATTTCGGATGTTGTTCCCAGACTTAGCTCTGGACTTAATCTGAAGAGTGCCTTTCGAATTATTAATTTATCATTTGGAATCACCAGATAGAGCAAAATTTGTATATAAAACAAATAAGATACAGGATACAAAAAACTATAGCATACTTATTGGGGCTCCTTTAAAAATTTAAGGAAATGTGTTGCTCCAAATTGAGTTTAGTTGCAGCCAATCCGAAAAATATGAAGTTAAAACTGCTCTCACAGCCTATTCATGAAAATGAAAATGTTTTTAATATCTCACAACTTAGTAGAAGTGGAAAGAAGTGTCCCATTAAAAAAGGTCTGTAATAAGTAAAGTATGAACGTTTTCAAGAATGCTTTTCCAAATCTTTGACATTTGCCGATTTGAACCATTTGGTCTTTTATGTTTGAATTAAAGGGCTCAAAAGGATCTATGGTCCACTTAGGAGTAAAGGGCTCAAAAATTTTATTATGTCATGGACCATAATGTTAAAGGGAGAGCTTCAAAATACCTAGTAAGACAAACGTTGAACTAAATCCTTTTCAAAACGAACAAATAGTCAAGAGTAAGCCGCAAAAAACTTCTTGAAAATCAGCAACCTCAGACAGATACGTCTATTTTCGTCAGCAAATACATCATAAACAACAACTTCTTTATGCTATTACAAGCCTCCTGACAAAACTAATATACTCCTTCACTCTATTAACAAAGTTTATTGAAATAACAACAAAAAGAAGCCACAAACTCAACACAGAACTCTTATCAATCGATTGATGCTAGATAGTAGGGTCATTCATCTCGACTGCTCTGCTAGTGCATTAAACTCTACTAAACACACTCAGCAGACACACACAACACACACACACACACACATTCATACGCACAACATCTTGTATGAATAAGGTAAACATTGACTCCGATACTCTGTTGTTCGTGCTCTAAACAAACGAGCAACTCTCTTCTCAATGCAATTTACGGCTTTGTCCTAACTCAAATGTTATTGACAGCAACTGCCAAGCAGCACCCACACACATGCAAATGTTACAAACGTGCATAATAGTACTCCATTTTGTTTTCAAAAAAAAGAAGAAAAAGTTTTAGGCTGCCATTTTCTGTCTACTTGTCAGTGACAAAACGCCGGCGTATGCTTGCCAATGCGCTCTCCATGATTATGTATGTATGCATTTTAGCATATATATGTATTTGTGAGAGAGTATTTGTCTTGTACGTGTGTGTGTGAGACTGAAATGACAAACATCTTTTGCTCGTCTATTGTGTACAATGCATGGAAATTGTTTATCAGTATTGTCTGCTTATCGACAGCAGTCGCCATATTTAAAGCGGAAGCATACGACAATACTCACACAGATGCATAGAACGTTTATGCCAGAGCTAAAATCAAGATATCGATGGTTTCATGATAGGTCAAATGTTATGGGCTTGGCCTATAAGCCAGCAGTAACGCAGGTTAACTAATTTGGGAGGGTTTTAACCTCTTCCTGGCTGTGAGAATGAGCGCATTGTAAATGAAATGCAGGATAAGGACATAAGATGAGTTTTAAAAGGGGGACAGAAGTTTGCCTAGATTAAGCCCGAATGCCTGCTTTGCATTTAAAATCACTAGATAGAGCCAAATTTATACAGGATTTGAAATGTAAAAAAATCATAGCATACTTATGGGGGCTCCCTTGAAATAATTAGAGATGTGTTGGTTTAAAGCGAGTTTTGGCTTACCAATCCAAAATATATAAAATAAGGATTAAAAGATATATTTGTTTTTGTATGGCTATGTAAAAAAAATGTGCGTTGTGCAATGGATTCTATTTCATTATTAGAAATATCTATTATTTTATAAAAATAAAGATTTCGTAACTTTTCAGATTTGACGATAATATAATTGTTTGCATTGTCGAGACGATTCAATTTTGTCGTGTTTCACATCACAGTTCCTACTGCACATACGTTACGTATACGCCCAGACAATTGTATTACTTTTGACAACTTATTTCAATTTCTTGTTGCCATTTCTTATGCATTTGCAACATTTGTTAAATTGGCAAAACTTTTGCACAAATGTGCAAAACTAAATACAAAGTATTATGACTTTTTTTTCTAGTCTGCTATATATGTTTGTTTGCATTTTCTGTGGGGAAAAAGTTTACTAAATTTTCAAATCGCCCTAGCATTTTTGCTAGTGGAGGGCCAAATATATTTATAAGACTTTCTCAAGATTTCGTAGTGGACACGGCAACATGAAGTGGCAACTTTAAATGAATTTGAATTCTACTGGCCAAGGCTCTTTCTGCTCCTCTTAATGGCTAACTAACCAAGCAATTGGAAAAACCAGGTGCCACTTGAGTGCCTCCAGCAAGGACAACAAAGTGCCCCATTTTAATGCTCGAGTGCACTTGAAGCTGCATGCATACAACAAGTACGTTTAAATATTTGCATATAAATAGGGCAAATTAAGCTCTTCAAATTGGTTATTTGGTGAATAATATTATTTATACACTATATATCGAGAGGTTCAAGGGTATTATAGATTTGCATAAAGGCAGTAAGTAGGCATGGCTGATTAAATATAGGTTGCATTTTTAGGCTGACAAATGAGCCATGTTTGTCTAACAGCCCACCACTTCCGCTTTCTGAGCACCTAGATCTAGCTGTGAATTATTTTGGTTGAGATTATGTTTGTTCAAGCAAAGTTCAAAGATCTTATGGTCTGAGATAAATATAGATGGGATTATTGAAATTTATATTTGCATATTACTAAGCCATGCTATACTTCTAAAAACAACAGCTGAATTGTACATTTTAAAAACATATTTTTATCAAAATTTCGAGGTGGCAACAAAATTACGTAAAAATAAAATTACGTATAAGCAACATAGCCTTATGTGGGCGGTAAAAGTAGGGTAGGAGGCAAAAAATTACGTAGCTAATAGCGCTTTCAGTGATAGAGTAGAACGTTTAAAAAAATTACGTATACGCAATATAAAGGCGGTATAAGTTGCGGAAGAACGTTACAACAAATTACGTATACGCAGTACAGCTTTCTAAGTTTGAAACAAATATAGACATGCTTATTATTATTAAATATTTAAATTGACAATTACGTATACGCAATGTAGCCTTATATGAGCGGTAAAAGTAGACTACAGCGTTTAAGCAAAATTACGTATACGCAGTATAGCATTATATAGAAGGTACAAGTTGTGGTAGAATGTTACATAGAAATTACGTATACGCAATACAGCTGCCTATGGTTGGTAAAAATGAAGTAGAGGGATCAAAATGCATGTACGAAAGTTATTCGGGCTATCAATTTGAAATATTTCTCATCCTTTTTACTAAAAGTTGCCAGGCCCTTTGTCAAAAGGGAGTGATATAGTAGAACGTTTAAACAAAGCTACGTATACGCAATATTGGCTTATATAGGCGGCAAATATAGGGTAGAGCCTTACAAAAAATTACGCATACGCAATACGGTTTTCTATGGTTGATATATATGAATGAATATATTATTCAAATTAAAATTACGTATACGCAATGTAGCATTATATGAGCGGTAAAAGTAGTCTAGTACGTTTAAACAAAAGTACGTATATGCAACATAGAATTATATAGGCGGTAAAACTTGTCATAGAACGTTACAAAAAGTACGTATACGCAATGTGGCTTGCTATAGTTGGTAAAACTCATCACAATTGCTTGCAACATTTATTTGGGCTATCAATTTAGAAATTTAAAACATTTCTCAATCTTGTCTCAATCAGTAGCGACTGATAATATGCAAAGCTATATTTCGAAGCACAGCAAAATCGCTTCAAAATGTATGGAAATAAAAGCATTTAATATTATTGAAAATCAATATCCCATTTTGACACTGCTTGTTGCACTGCATAAAGCAGCTTTGACGTGTAATCTTCTATATATAAAAGAAACTTATGTTTTACGAGTTACGTAAGTTCGGATGAACGCGTGGATGAGTTCTCAAATCTGATTTTTGGGTGTGTTAGAGGTTATCAACACGGAGGCTTGTAAGCCTATTACGATGTATTTGAGTATATTGATTCGTGAGATATACGCATTTTTGTGAATATCGGTCTTTGTGTGTATATTGCCATATATACAAAAACTAGCATTGTTGTTTATGAATATTTGAGGTCCAACATTGTTTTAATCATTGAGAACAGTGAATGGCGTATTGTGTGTAACGTATCGAGAAGCATGTCAAAAATTGAATTTGTTGGAAAATGATTTGAACTGGGATCAAACTTTAGCATATGCTGCTATTTCTGCTCTTCCATATCGAAAACGTGTTCTATTTGCGATTATTTACGCAACATGGTCTATCAAATCCATCTGAATTGTGGGTAAAATATCAAGATTATTTTTCAGAAGATATTTTGTTTCGAGTACTTCAAGCTAGTTTGAGAGGAAAATTCTACGTAAAATCTTCTGTCCCGTACGTTTTGAGGAAAACTATCGCATACGAATGAACCACGAGCTGTACGAGATCTACGACGACATACATGTTGTCCAACGCATTACAATACAACGTCTGCGCTATCTCGGCCATGTCGTACGTGTGGATATCGATGCTCCAACGAAAAAGGTATTCGAAGCGAAAGCCATCGAAGGAAGACGAAGGGGACGACCACGACTCCGATGGAAAGATCAAGTGGAGGAGAGCCTATCCTCCCTTGGTATTTCTAATTGGAGAAGGCGCGCGCAAAGCAGAGGCGCCTGGCGAGAGCTACTGAGGTCGGTCGTAACCCGAGAATGGGTTGTCATGGCCAGACGATGATGACTTCATGCAAAACGTAATCCGGTGATGGAATTTACGACGGAAGCTTACAATGAAGATTTAATTCATATCGAAGATCTATGCTTGGCGATGGTTAATAATGCATTAGGACAATTTTGAATGCCGTCTCCTAATCGATCATGGCATGATGTATGTCAATTGGAAGAAATTCTATGAATCAATTCAGTTATCAATCTAATCGTACTGCCCAGGAACGGGAAGATCGCAACGAACGTGAAAAAATTCGGTTAAGACAGACCCTTAAAGCACGACATTCGACTAATAATGGTGCAAGTTTGAATCGAGCTGCAAACTAATCTAAAAATCTTGTATTTTTCCAGATAAGCTAACTAGAAATCTTACGATGTTTATTCACTTTAAGAATATTCAAAAAGTTTGGGCAGGACAACGTCTATCGGGCTCACTAGTGAATTGAGGAATGTATTAAAGTTTTCCCTTTCTTATTAAAATATTTTTATATGTGGAAAGCCTGCAATCCAACTCCCAAGACCAACCTAATTATTTGGAATATTTCTTACCAAGATATGATAGCCGTCAAATAGTGCTATGCTTTTGACTATAAAGATGATTTGGAAGGATTTCAACTTAATTTCACAGAGCTTACAATAGACAGAGCACATGATGCCTATCTTGCATAGTAAGTTTTGGCTCAGAGATTTTGCTGAACCAACCAACCCTGCCCGTTTTGCACTATTTATAGTGTATAGAAAAACATTTTATTTTTTTTTTTCAAGTTAGTTTACAGTATATCAGTACATATATTCACATTCCATTTATTATTTTTTGTACATGTTCAGGCAAATATATAACAATATTTATAAACTAATTGGACACCACATTGCATGCATTCATTAAATCAGAATATTTCAAATTGAAGTAAGCAAATATAAATACATCACTAATTGTTGATTGCATTCTTAAATACATGGAGATAATTTCAACAACATTTACATTTTGAAATCCAATTAACTTATGACCAGTAACAGAATCAGCACAGCAGCTGCTGAGCAATTAAATTGAATAAAGTTGTTTAATTCGTAACATATGAAACTCATTAAGAAATTAAATTGCTTGTCCAAAATTTAATGCAAAACATTTTCACAAAAGCAAATAGCTTGAAAATAATGGCCCGAAAATGCATTGCCAAGACAGCTGTACAGATATGGCAAGACTTAAGGCCAAAAGTCTGTATAGCAAACGGTAATTTGTGTCAGTATTTTCGTTTATCGCAAGGGGGGGTCACAAGTACATGGGCAATTGCGGAAAACAATTTCCAAAAAAATAGAAAAGGAAAAAAGTACAAGTTTTCTATGGCATTTTTTGTCGTTTTTGCCATTTCACTTTGCTTGCTGCGCTTTGTGCGCCATTTTGGGCGGAAGACGATTTTTGTGTCTAAACGGTTTATCGCACTTTGTGGCGGGTGCGCGAACCGGAAGCAATGATATTTTATTAATAGCAAACCGATCTACCCTTAACACATAGCTCATCAACTCACGTACCACGCGACGTATGCGCAATATTTGTACATGTTATATACTCGTATTTTATTACGGCCCTCCAGGGTGCGCGTAAGTGTGTGTGTGTGTGAGTGTTTTTATTTACGCCACGAATGACACATAAACATCTTTCGACTCAGCATGCGACACGTCTACGGCATACGAGGCGCATTAGTAATATTGTAATATGAGTCTGTATGTGTCTGTAGGTATCTGTGCGTGTGTCCTTCGGCACAACAAGCACTTATTGTAAAGCGGCGCTAATAAGATTTTATTGCGCAAAGTCACGGTTTCTGTGCGATGGACCGTAGCCTGTACGTGTCCGTGTACAACCGTAGCAGATAATAAGTTTTCTTCTTTCACAATTTGGCTATACAAAAGCTTATCCTTTGCTGGTTCTGCGTTCTCTTCCTTGCCCGCACAATTTATATATACAAAAGGACGCACGCCATTCCTTGCTTAATTTCTGCGGTTTCTCCTTTTACCAAGCAGCTAATAGTCCGCCATTTTCGACACCTTATGCGGTACTAGCCCAATTCCAATGGCGGACCGGTGGCCATGTTTTGTGCGCTTGCACAAAATTAGCTATTTGCAGCTTGTGGTTTCATTTGGTATTCGAGCTGTGGTTATTGTTGTGGTTATTACCGTCAAGTAATTAATATTTCCCCAACGACTTTGCTGACCCTTCAGCCCTCCCCGCCCCCCTATCATAACAATCCCAAATGTATTGCGTGCGGTAATCGCGTGAAAATGCTACAAAAATTTTTGGTTTGTTGCTGTATTTTAATATTCAGTTGTCGGAATTTTATAATTTTTCACTGTTTTAAATTAAGGGTAAATTATATAATGCCACTTAAAAAGTGACCACAGATTTTTGCCTCATTAAAGTTATTTATACATAAAAATTGGTGGCAAAATGAAAAATCTTTTTTGCTTGTAAATAAATTAATCTTTATTTTGTTACTGGCAAATATTTCAGCTTGAAAAGTTATGGTTTAAAGTTATTTTTGGCAAAATAAATTATTATGTGTTAGAAAAGAAATTTATAAAAATAATTTGTGTTACATAAATTTGTTTCCAGATGTCGTTCGTTAAAACCAATTTGACATTATTTATTTTTTGGAGAGCTCCAGGCCGTCAAAAGACTGCATGATGTGCTTCACCAATCTGTGGACCTGTTCCACAGTACCGTGTCCCTCTAGAAAGCCGAGTTGGTGGTCCGGTATGATATTGCATTTCCTTATAATGGCAGAAAAACGATTCGCAATAGCCCTCTCCCATAATTTAGACAGAGAGGGTAAAAGACTTATTGGCCGATATGACTCAGGATAAGCTTTTGGTTTGCCTGGCTTGTGAATCATAAGAATCGCAGCTAGTTTCCATTGCTTTAGGAAGACTTGGAACCTGATAATAGTATTAAAAATGAATGCTATATAAAGGAGTGCTCTTGTAGGCAATGCCGTCAACATAGCATTGCAAATCCTATTAATACCCGGACTTAATTTTTCGGCAATAATTAATTGGATCGCTTTAGTTAACTCTTCAATCCTTATAGGGTTTATAGGCGGGGACATCTGCAGTGGGGTTTAAAGGTTCTGTTGGATCTTCTAGTATTGCTCTATCGTAGCAAATTCATAAGGACTGAAACGATCCTCTAGATGGTATTCGAAAACATTAGCCTGCTCCCTTAAGTATTTAGCAAGTTCACCACCAGGACATTGGACAGGAGCTTGTCTAAATGCGGTTGCGGTTAGCACTTCTTATGCACTTCGATGAGAGTTTTGCTCCCGGTTAGTCGAAGCCTTCTTCGGTGGCACCTCTTTCTTCTGATTTGCTCTTTAGCCTCCCTCGTGATGAAAATGCCTAATTAATGGGACGTGATACAGGATTAGGCGGCGTTGAAGGAATTGAATGGAGGATTCAAGATTTTGTCTCAACACCATGATTAACAATGGGGAAATAAACTATTTAATTCGTTTTTAACATAATTAAAAACTTCGAATGATGTCTTTACTTATTTATATAGCAGCAGCTCAAATTGTTATAGTTTTCACAAAAATCATAGCATACATTCAAGGGCCGCCTGCTGGTTACGTTACGTATACGCTAAAATACGCTTTGGTGCAGATATATTTACGTGCTTAAATTGTACTAGCTTGGAAAAAGTTAAAAAATTATCATCTCGAAACCTTGAACTGATACGGTGAAGCAGTTTGTAGAACTCGGTTTCGGCCTTCCCGGTTAGATTATACAAACATGGACAAGATGGCTTTTCAGTAGAGGTTAAAAGTGACCAAGGATTTTTACATTATTAAAATTATTTATACATGAAAATATCTTGCAAAAAAACCAAAAGTTTTATTCTTAAATAATTAAATCTGATTTTTTTTTCTGGTAAAAATAGTTAGCTGTTGAAATTGTGGTTTGAAGTGGATTTTTGGAAAATAAATAATTTTCTGCTGCATTTATGTATACGAAATACACGAAATAAAGAAATAGAGCCTTATTCCCTAGACATCACGACGTCAAGATTTTATACCGACAAAGTACTAAGTCTTCAAGCTCTCTTCAATAAATATCTACATCAACTTTTTTAATCACCCAGATGCCACTTTAGATAACTTCAAGTTCCATCTAATTTATTATAAAAGCAAATTTAATATACCATTATAACATAAATTGTAGAGCATTCCAACAACAAAGCCTTCAAGGTACTTATAAATTTTTCCAATTTCCAGCTTACATACTCATATATGCAACCATATTATAAACCATAAACGACAATATAATAAAAAATCATAAATGTATATAAATATGGCTTTTTTTTCTGATCAAAAACATATCTCCTGGGCCAATACAAAAGGTAGTCCTGGCAACTAACTCAATGAGTAGTAAAATGCCTGACTGCAAATATATAAAAGTGAAATGCCAACAAATTGGTTTCCTTCAATGCTTGGGGCAAGGCAAATGGTCCATAGCGACCAAGACTGAATCCACATGGAGAATTGATTTGTCCGAATCTATGGCACCCTGGAGACTGCAACACAGACCCCAACAAACAAACAAAAAAATATAACGCACATACAGATCATTGTTTGCATTCAAACAAAAAAAGAAAATGGCAAGGAAGTTATTATAGTTGGAGGAAAACAGCAAACAGCAAATGGGAAAACTCTACAAACTAAATGAGGCGCTTTAACCAAACAGCAGCACATTAAAACTATGTAAAAGATAGAGCAGAAAAACACAGAGGAAATGAAAAAGCATGAATGTCAGCCAGACGCTTATTGGGTATGGGATATGAGTGTGTGTGTGTGTGGGACTGTGAGTGTGTGTATGGGTCTCATTTTGTATGTGAGTGTGTGTGCTAGTCTGAGCATGTGTGTGTTTACATCTGTCAGTGTCATGAATGTCACAGAGGAATAAATGCCAACGGAAGTGCGTACAACGGGGCGTATGAAAAATAAAATACTTGCCAAGCTTACTACATAACATAGTAACACTTACGGCATTTTATGGCAAATTTTATAGTACAACTTTTTTGCTTAACTTTAAGTTTGTGGTCACAATTAAAATATGTTTTAAATATGTGCTGAGAAATATATGTTATAAAACTATTTTTAAAGGGTTTTTCATAGGTTATGGCCAAACTTTGGGAGTGAATGACTTTGATTACATAGCAAAGCAATCGATAAACGGACGCGTTGACATGTGTATCTGATAGTACTTTGACTCAAATAATTGAAAAATATTGTTAAGTGCATTTAAATATTATTTCCTACAATGGATAGTTGTATAGATACATAATATGAGTTACAGAAATTTGCTTAAAGATGTCGATAATTATGGCGATGTTTGACTGTGATAATTTTTTTGCGCAGTATAAAACAATCATATTTAGTTTTAAACATCATTTCAAACTTCAAATGATGTCTTTGTGGTGGTTTGAAAGCTTATTTATACAGCAGCAGCTTTTCACAAAAATCGTAGCATACTTTTAAGCGCCGCCTGCTGGTTACGTGACGTATACGCTGCCCAGGACAGGTTCTTTCAAATTTACTCGAGAAAATCGATTTTTTTTGTACAAAAAATTAAAGCCTGATATTCGCAGAATATTTAAAAAAAAAAAAGAGATGAGAAATGTTAAGAAAGAATGACATAAAAAGATGATAAAGGCAGATCAGGAAGACATGCAGATTATTAGACAATGAGATATAAGAATATTTGCAGTCCTTAACGAGTGGGTTGTTTTAAATTTGCTCAAGAAAATTGATAAAAAAAATGGAAGCTAAAGGGTTATTTTGAATCACCCGGTATTTCGGTAGCTGTCACTTTTGAAGCTTTTATTCTTTGACAACAGCTCGAATCTTTCCACCACTTTCTGTATTGCGGTCCGACAAGTGCTTCACGACGACCAAAAAATGTTTTAGTTTTGTGAACTGTGACGGCAACAATTTCACCATTTTTGTAGTGAATTTTAATAATTGTGTGTGAGTCGTTCTATTTTTAGTAATGGCGTAGTTTCTACTTGTCAAGGATTCGAGCTGTTTGGACAAGTTAGTGATGTAAAGAATAAAACCCGTGCACGTCGCTTAAGAACAACTGAGAATATTGCTGCCGTAGCCCAAAGTGTTGAAGAAAACCCAGGTTTGTCTATTCCTCGTCGTTCTTTCGATTTGGGCTTTCTACAAAGTCATTACACCGTATTTTGCATAAAGACTTGGGCCTTAAGGTTTATAAAGCTCAGTTAACAAAAGAATTCAAGCCGGCCGATCATCAACAATGTCGTGTCTTTGCTGATTGGGTCCTTGAAATGCATGAAAATGATCCGGAATTTAATCGAAAAATCATCTTGACTGATGAGGCCCATTTCCAGCTCGGTGGCTATGTCAACAAACAAAATTGTCGCATCACGGGCTCGGAAAACTCAAGAGTTATTGTTGAGAAGCCTCGCCATCCTCAACGTGTGACTGTTTGGTGCAGTTTATGGTGCGGTGGGGTCATTGGACCTTACTTTTTCGAAAATAAGGTTGGATCAACAGTGACGGTGAATGGATTGCGCTATCGAGCGATGATTCATGATTTTTTATCGTCGGAGTTGGATGGTATTGATCTGGACAACGTTTACTTCCCAGAAGACGGCGCTACGTGCCACACAAGCAACGAAACCATTGCTCTTTTACTGGAAAAGTTTCCAGACCGTTTTATCTGTCGATTCACAATTGGCCACAGAGATCTTGTGATTTAACACCTTGCGACTTTTTCCTTTAGAGCCACGTGAAAGATAAGGTCTACGCCAACAGCCCAGTATCGATTCAAGACCTCAAAAATAGAATTCGTGAGGCTGTCGAGGACATAGGGCAGCCATTTTGCGATTTGGTTATGGAAAATTTCATGAAAAGGGTATGGTCCTGTAAGCGTGGTTGATGTTGTTTTTCATTATTAACGGCATACATTCGTCTTTATAATGAAATAAACATCCGATCAATTATCTCAAAAAATGGTATTTTTCTTTGAATACCAAAATAACACATAAATATTGGAAAACCCTTTGCATATTCGTAGAATTCGTGTACGAATGGATTTTTTGATGCGATCGATATTTATAGAAATATAGGACTTTTTAAAAACTTTAATGCGATTATCTCGAAATCTTGTTTTTTATCACAATTTTCAGCAGAGAGCTTAATCTATTTTTCGGATTCCCTTCATTTAAAGCATGTTTGAAATAAGATAATTTTATGTATGGCTTATAATAACAATATACATGAAAAATTGTTATTTTTAACAAATGTCAAATGACAAAAAATAGTAAAAAAAAAATAAAAACTTTTTTTCGAACGTCGACATATCGGTTAAAGTTTTCAATAAAACTCATTCTGATTGAATACTAGACTTATAGAACTTAATTTATTTCAATAAACAAAAAACTTTTTTTTCACTGAACTGAAAGTCAGGGACGATGTTCTGCGTGCAGAGAGAAACAAGAGCCGCCATTTTTCAGACGCCACTTAAAATTTCATCGAGATTAAATTAAATTGTGCAATATAAATCGCATTTCACAATCCAAACAGAAAGTTGGTATGTCTTTCACCATGCCACATAAATGTTCCAAACAGCGCCTTCTTTTCAGCCAAATTTGAAAGAACATCTCGTTAAGATACGCTTTGGTACAGATATATTTACCTGCTTGTATTGAACTTGAACAAATCATTCGGAAAGCCTAAAGTGATACGGTCAAGTCTATATGGCGATTCTCGGGCTAAAAATATTAGATAGCTGTTCTATCTGGTTATATTCCTTATGTACCTTGGAACATATTAAGTTCCATGAATTAAGGAGAAAAACCAGAAAAATAGGAACGGTGATAAGACTACGGTAAAATCTATAAAACTCTTTTTTTTTACAAGGTATCGTATCCTACGATATCGTATCCTATCCTAGCATCTCGAATCCTCGTTAAGACTCTTGATTGAATCGTTGTTCGAGTAACTATGAAGCTTTTGATCATGATTGTGTTTTTTTCGCAAGATTCTTATAATATTACAGTGGGCATTGGAATCATATTCCACTTATTGCGACGTCCTTTGCAGCTCACTTTGTAGGAAAGGATTCTGACTATTCTTACTATTTAGGACTCAAGTCATTCCATACAATTACAAATGCATGGCAAGGAATGAAATATCGAGTCCGCATTATATTTATATATTTTCTGACAACAATATAGACATTTTTTCTATAAACCTTAGAAAACTACAGAGTCAAAATCTCCGAAAAAAATGTTGGATCGGAAAGGAGAAAGGCCAAGACTCCAATTAAAAGTACCCAGAATTCAAGTCTCTAGTTGAATTCTTCGAAATTTTATAAAAAATATGCAATTTCATAGCAAGTTCCAACTCAAGTATAAACTCCTCTCATCTACGCTCCCAATCTAACAGCTCACAGAGTATTATCCAATCCTAATAAAATGTTAATCCCACACACGCTTACCACAACACCCTGCAGACCATCAAACAAAGTCCTTGTCAAGCCCTCGCAATGATGCCAACAAAATATGAACATCATAAGCGGATGACATAAATAAATAAATAACTGGCAAACATCGAATGCCCGAACAACTTTAAATCGATAAAAATATTCAATATGAGTATCAAATGCAAACATATCTCCAAAAAAAAAAATACCCCCCTATCCAACTGTTAAGCTCTCCGAATATTTTTCCCATGAATGTGTTTACATTTTTACGCCATTTTCCTCTGTTTTTCTTGCGACGCATAAAAAAATAACATATTGCGATTACATGTCGCATACGACCCACGCACACACAGGACTTCTACCCAAATTAATAAAAATGTCAGAGTGGGCACCCTTACCCACACACAGTCTCTTATACGACTGTACCAAAAGCTGTTGTAAAAACCAACCAACCAAGTTACAGGTCCTTTTTTCCCTTAGCTAACCCCCACCCTGCTTTGTCATGTGAATCGCTTTTTTCGACTTTATCTATGGCAAATTGTTGTCGTGCCCCATAAAGATACACTAGCTATTCGCTTCTAGCTGTAGCTGCTCGGGCAGCTGCAAGGATCAAATAGCCTGGCCAAAGCGCCTTTGCGGCCATGAGACGGGGCATAAAAAATGCACTTAAGATGTCAGACAACCCTTGCAAAACGTTGCCACAACAATGCCCAGCCAAAGCGACTGCTGCCACATGTGGCTGGATAGCTTTAGGTTGCAACAGCTACAAGGACATGGCTGCAGGTGTGTCCCTTTTTTATTTGACAATAATTTTGCAGCTTGCATCCTGTGGTTTGGCGATAGTTTCGCTTTTATGGTTGCTGCCGTTTAGCTCACTTTATGAGAAAACAAAGACCAACTAACAACAACAACAACAACAACAAAGCTCAAGTCTTTAAACTTTGTTATCCTGAGTGAAAATGTGCAAGGAAATTGCTTTGAATGTTGCAGCAAAATGGGAATTTGGCTTTAAAAACTGCCAGACAATATAAAGTTTCTCATATGAAGTCAGCAAGCTGTCAAAATTGGAATTCCTGCTGAAAGTAAGCACTAAAAGTGCTCAGAGTGAAGTAAAGTCTTACTGGGAAACTTTCGTAAAAGATGGCAGCTCTTCAACATGACGTCAGCTTACTCATCACCAATGACAAACTGTTCTCAAAAAGAGAGGTTGCAAAGAATGATTGTTCAAATGGTCTCCCCTCTAACAATCAACAAAAAAAAATGTGCCTAAAATGATGACACTTCTTTGATAGTTTTTTTTTTGGAGATATCACCCAGTTAGTTCTTATTTCACACAATTTCTTTTTTGGACGCTTTATGTGTCTGCTCTCTCAGCATGATAGTTCTTGACTGCGGCAGTGGGCGAACCCTGACTCTTTCTTTCCGCTTTGCTGTTGGGTAATAATAACTTTTGTTGCAAAGCTTTGTCAGTATTCCAGAGAAAAGAACTCCCAAAGGTATTTAGCTCCTGAACTCGTAAAAAAAACTTTACAATGAGGACGATCTTCGATAAATTTTAATTATTTTTATTAGTTTCACTTGTATCGCCTAGAAGGTTCATCTAGTCGCCAGTTCGACTTTCCATTGATTTTTTTTTCCCCCTCCATCGACGCTGTAGGTAAACTCCTTAACTCGAAAAAACAGCTTTACAATGAGGACGATCTTCGATCATTTTTAATTATTTTTATTAGTTTTGCTTGTGTCGCCTAGGAGGTTCTTCTGCTCGCTAGTTGGACTTTCCAATCATTTTTTCCCCTCCACCTATGCTGTTGGTGGTTTAGTTTAGCGTTCTACAGTTTGATTTGTATGAGGGAGAAGGTAACTGCGGCAGCAGGTGGAGTGTATCCCCCGACTTCCTTTAATAGTCTCTTACATTCGACATTATCTACCAAGTTCCCAGGGTCATTTCAATCGTTGGAAAGCCAAAGATTGTTCCCAAAAATAACATAGCCTCAAAGGTAGGATAAATAGTGTTTTTTGGATGCATAACCTCAAGTATCTCAAAATTCTGACGTGAGGGAAAGACTCCGGATTTGGATTCTATGAGACAAATTATTTCGGAAATGATCCGTAGCGCTCCAACAACTAAACCATATTGACCTGTGCAATCGGATCGGTTTCGGCTCCCTGTCTATTTGATGAAATTTCCATTTTAGCAACTTTGCAGGACTTTTGTCAGATTTTCCTCTTTTACCTCTTAACCCATCGTCAGAAAACGTATTTTCACTAAAATTAATTGAAACTGAAAACTAGAACATTCCTGAATATGTTTGGTAGCCCCTTTGAAACATTATTTCAATCAAATTAAATGGATTCCTTAGCTTCTTTTTGAGATGTTACGGGAATGCTCCAATATAAAACCAAATATGGTCACAAAAAGGTCAAAATTTATGAAAATTTTCAAACTCCGTTTTTTATATTCGGCATATTTTTAGCATTCTACGTCATAAGGCGACCATACTCAACATTCCCCTTTGATTAAATGCAGCCATGACGGCAAGGTATCAGAGCCATTCACAGCAATTTCGGGATTAAGGCAAAGCTGGCTATTCTCCCCGCTAATATTTCTAATAGTCATTGATGTAGTTACAAGGCGAGCATCGCTTGACAAATGTAGGGGTTTCATATGGAACCCACTGAACCTAAAAGCATGACTAGAATCACTCGACTCTGCAGACGACAAGTGTGAACTTCCGCATACACATGGTGATATGCAAAAAAAGGTAAAGGATCTATCTTTCGAATCAACAAAGGTTAGTCTGCTAATCAACGTGACCAAGAGATAAAAAAAAGTGAGTCAATACGTCAGAAGATCCCTTAAAGTTGTACGACCGACAAATTGAAATGGCCGATTAATTGTTATATTGGGGAATGACAAAGGTAACTGCCAGAATTAAAAAAACAATGGAATCCATTACACTCCTAAATACGAATAATCTGGCAATCGCATTGATATAATAACCGATCTTTAAATCTTGTATCTTGTCCATGCTTCTTTATGCAAAATAAGGTTTGTAACAGAACAAGTACGTCAGAAATCACAAAGCTATGTCAATCGATGTCTTTCTAAGATCTTGTAGATATTTTGGCCAAACCTAATATCAAATGAAGGACTGTGGTCAAGATCTGGCATGGCTCGGCTGGACACCTACGTGGTGTGTTCAAAAAGTATCGCGAATTTTGAATTTTCGTATATTCGAATTTCGATTTTTTTTTGTGGCGTCATGTTGGTACTCATGTCTCTCACTTATGCCGACAAGCTCGGCCATTTTGAATGTTCCTCGTATATGTCCTTTCTATGTAGCCCGCAAGGTAATAGACGCAGAGGCCACCCGAAAATTACTTGGAGACGATCAGTCTTGGGCTAGATCAACGACAGCATAGAACGTGGCCACAGGCGACATGCAAATATCATCGGGCTTAGGGAGACTGCTATACGAAGAAGACAATGGATATTACTTGTGGATATCTTATGCCCAGCATAGAGGCAGTTCGGAAACTTTAATGTCGAAAAAGGATTAATAATGATAATAATCCGCCATTGCCAGGGCGTTTATCAGGGTATCGAGTTTCTTTATGAGGCTCTTTTGATACTTAGTCATGGGACTTGAAAGAAAATTACGGCTGACTATATGCTGGGTAAGGATTATTTGAAAGTTATTCGTATTTAAGTTTGTGGTTTTTGACCATTGCGAGTGTGGTGTAAACTGCAGCTTTTCCATGGTAGGAAAGAATTTTCTTTTCCATCAAATGCAGCCGCTTTTACTTGATTTCTTTACTTAAACGTTTTTGAATATAATCACTGAAAACCATGCCAAACGCGTAGCAAAAAACTGAATCCGTGAGCTGGTTTGATGGAACTGTCTTCTTTACATCCGGTTCTCCTTGCTTAATTCGCTACCTCTACTAATAGTAGCTAGCTCATTGGAGGAATCCTCCATCTTATGTATAAAAAGGTGGACACTTGTATTAGCGATTGTTAAAAAATCGACAAAAAACTCATCCCTACGGACGGATGTTATCGTTCCATCCACACAGCTATTTTATCTTCAGCATTCTTTGAAATCACTTAACAATGAGCTAGCTCAAGGACTTTTAGTTCATGGTTAAACAATACCATTTTGTGGATTTTTTCAACACTTCTGGAGTGGTCGACCACAGCTATTGGCATCTTGTTCGTACAGTAGTGCTCATCTAAGCTCTGACTGTTGCAAACAATAAAGAGAGTCCCCTAAGGTAGAATATAGCACGGACTTCATATTGGTTGGACTAAGGCCTTTCAATTTACTGTATCAGATGTGTATCATATTTTTCCATTTCTTTATTTAAGTTTTTTTTCTCACATTTACCAACACCAGCCTTTTGGTTAAGCTTATTCTGACGGACCGGTTATCATCATATTACTCATACTCTGTTAACTCATTTTAGAATAGTAGTAACAAAATTTTGTGAAATCTGTTCAAAATGGCTGACAAAGCAAAAATACACCAAACCAACTAAACTCAATTTGAAAAGATTTCCAAATCACTCATAAAGATTTTTTTTTTTTGCAACACTAACAATACATTGCCTTCGATGGAAATTGCATTGAAAGAGACATCTGGCACAACACCGATAAGGTCATAATTTTCTTTTCAAAAAAACTCCATCCAATTTCCATGTGTTTTCTTTTTTTTTTTTGGTTTATTATCTCTAGCATTGCATATTCCATTTTCAATGGCTTACTTTACAAGCATACCAAATATCCATGCTGCCTCCATACATATGCAATTGGACTCCCAGAAGTATGCTGCAAAAATATTTGAAGCCACATTTGAAAAAAACTTGGCATATTTCGTAGCCACCTTACTGCCTGCCAGTGCAAATATGTATGTGTTGGTAGTTGTTGGCCACGTTTGTTTGTGCTCTGTGCGTGAGTGTGTGTGTGTGTGCGTGTTTGGCTAAAAGCCGTACATGCTTTGCATATTAAAGGAAATTGCTTTGCAAAAGCGTATAGTAGTTGTACATAGGTCGGCCACTAAAATCGCAAAAGGTGAATGCCTCAATTCAAGTTGAAAGGAAAAGTGGGCCAGCCAGCCATCGTTGAAAAAAACATTTCCAACATTTCCTTGCCTCAAGAGAAATTATGTCAAACACTAAAAGCCGATTTTCGCTTACAAAGTACAACGACGAGAACGTTTTGGCAAGCATGTCACAGCTCTTTCGTAGAGCTTGATATATAAACTCGGTCAACAGTTTTGAAACTTCTTTTTTGAGGCCAAAAAGCAAGTAGCAAATGTAAATCACAAAAAGAAATCTCAAAGTGAAAGAGAAGTAAGCAGACAAAAACAAGAACGTGTACCGTTTACAGTCGGAAGATCCCGACAATAAAATACACTTATTATATAAAACAATTATTTTCCGTTTGTCGACAGTTATTGGGGAACCTTGGGGAATATTATACCTACATCTCTAGGACAGAAGCTAAAATTCTTCAGTAGTATTAAAAAATTTGAGTAAATGGAAGGGAATTTCCCATAATTACTGGAAGCATTTTAACAAATATACTTCATGGTTCGATTATTAAAAGTCCCGATTTAAATGAAATTCGCATTCATGGATGAAAAACAACAAAAAGGAGAATCCCAAAAGCAAGTAAAGAAAACGAAAAAAATCAGGTTTCTAACTCTTTTTCTAATAAGAATTGGAAGGGTAGGGAGAACATTAGCCTCACCAGGAAAGATGCTGCAGATCTAGCAAAGGGCATACTTATCTTCTGCAGCCAATGGATGAAAGGCTAACTGAGTACAGGTTCAAACTAAACTTTGATGCCAAACTCAGCACAAAAGCTTGGACCTCTCTTGCGGCAGTTCATCCTATGAAACCACATACAACAAAGTGGTACACAGACGGATCACTTACTGATCAAGGAAGTGGGATGGGGGTAGTAGGACCCAGGACCAAATATTACGAACAACTAGGCAGACCCCCCAGCGTTTTCCAAGCTGAAGTCTTTGCTATTGGAAGATGTGCAGAATTCAAAACGCAAAAAAAACTGCGATGACAAGAATATTTCAACCTGTTGGATACTCAAGCAGCGATAAAGGCATTAGGCAAAGCAAAGATTAAGATTAAAGAAGTGAGAACGTCACTGGAAAAATTTGGATCCAGGAATAAGCTCACGATTAGATGGGTTCCAGAACATAATAACATTCCTGGAAATAAGCTGGCAGATAAACTTGCAACGCACCAGTGCAGCAACACCTCTAATCGAACCTGAATTATGCTGTGGGATTGGTAGCCACGTGGTACGGGACCCACTGACAATAGAGAAGAACAACAAACGACTGCTTCACTGGGCACAGATACCAGGGCTCAAACAGTCAAAAAACCTCACTCTCTAACTACACCCGTAAGAGGTTCAAAGTGATGATTGTAATGACTCACGGGAAGAATCACCGTGAGCGTCCTGACGGGCCTTCTGACGGGACAGTTTGTAGGCTCCGCAGCCACTTAAACAAAATTGACATAGTCGCATGTTGTGAAGATGTCGCTATCTGTGGCATGAATGAAGAAACTTTATAGCAAAAGAAAGAGGGCATGTCCTGTGTTTTCCCATCGTGAGATGCTATGGCACCATCAGTCCAAAGGAAATGCTGGAATACATGCAGACCATAAGACTTCTGAGAGAGCTCTGAATAAAGGGAGTACAATAGAGCCACTTCGTCCCAGCACGGAGATCGTTGTTATTTAAGGTCTTCAAGAAAGAGATAAACATAGCAATGGAAAGATACATAGATGCAATCCAACAGGACTTTTGAGGTAGCAAAGACTCTGAGCCATGAAAGGAAATTAACAAATAGCAGTCCGACTTGGAAGAATGCAAGACAGCAAGACAGAACAATCCAATGACTGAAAGCCTGAAAGCAGTAAACTGACTATAAGACTGAAAGACTGAAAGACTGAAAGACTGAAAGACTGAAAGACTGAAAGACTGAAAGACTGAAAAACTGAAAGACTGAAAGACTGAAAGACTGAAAGACTGAAAGACTGAAAGACTGAAAGACTGAAAGACTGAAAGACTGAAAAACTAAAAGACTGAAAGACTGAAAGACTGAAAGACTGAAAGACTGAAAGACTGAAAGACTGAAAGACTGAAAGAACTGAAAGACTGAAAGACTGAAAGACTGAAAGACTGAAAGACTGAAAGACTGAAAGACTGAAAGACTGAAGGACTGAAAGACTGAAAGACTGAAAGACTGAAAGACTGAAAGACTGAAAGACTGAAAGACTGAAGGACTGAAAGACTGAAAGAATGAAAGACTGAAAGACTGAAAGACTGAAAGACTGAAAGACTGAAAGACTGAAAGACTGAAAGACTGAAAGACTGAAAGACTGAAAGACTGAAAGACTGAAAGACTGAAAGACTGAAAGACTGAAAGACTGAAAGACTGAAAGACTGAAAGACTGAAAGACTGAAAGACTGAAAGACTGAAAGACTGAAAGACTGAAAGACTGAAAGACTGAAAGACTGAAAGACTGAAAGACTGAAAGACTGAAAGACTGAAAGACTGCAAGACTGAAAGACTGAAAGACTGAAAGACTGAAAGACTGAAAGACTGCAAGACTGAAAGACTGAAAGACTGAAAGACTGAAAGGCTGACAGACTGAAAGACTGAAAGACTGAAAGACTGAAAGACTGAAAGATTGAAAGACTGTCAGACTGAAAGACTGAAAGGCTGTCAGACTGAAAGACTGAAAGTTTGAAAGACTGAAAGATTGAAAGACTGTCAGACTGAAGATGACTGTCAGACTGAAAGACTGCAAAGATTGAAAGACTGAGAAGACTGCCAGACTGAAAGACTGTCAGACTGAAAGACTGTCAGACTGAAAGACTGTCAGACTGAAAGACTGTCAGATTGAAAGACTGTCAGACTGTCAGACTGAAAGACTGAAAGACTGAATGACTGAAAGGCTGAAAAACTGACAGAAGGAGACAGATTGAAAGACTAAAGGACTGAAAGACTGGAAGTCAGAAAGACTGAAAGACTGAAAAAATGAAAGACAGAATGTGTCAGATTGAAAGACTAAAGGACTGAAAGACAGAAGGGGACAGATTGAAAGACTAAAGGACTAAATGACTAAGAGAGACAGATAAGAAAACAAAAAGCCTAATTAACTAAAGGATTGACCAACTGAAGAACTGAAAGACTTAAAAACTTACGGACGGTTTGTGTGAAAAATTATAGAGTATTAAAAAAAAACACAACTGAAGCGTGAAATTGTTGCAATTCGTATTTGTAACCTTTTTCCGTCCATTTGCTTGCAACTTGGCCAGAAACACACGTAAACAACTTATATATGTATGTGTGTACGTAAGAAAGTCAAATGGCAAAATTTAATGCCTTTGTTGCCGCCGTCAAGTATAATTCACATTTAAAAAGCCAGTCTTTGATATATATATATGACCATATATATTATATACTAAGTATAAACCATGTACTCTTGTGATTTTCAAGTATTTTTGCGGTTTCTTTAATGTGTAAAGTTGTGGTTATGTGAAAAATCACAAGTGCATGAAAGCAAAAAACCACACAGCAAACCACACACACAAACACACACACAAACACACACACAAAGACACACACACACTCACGCAGCTTATGCGAACTTTGACAGCTTAAGATTTTCCCTTGTGAGGATTATTGCTTTGGTCTGAGCAGGACCTGCAGCGCATTAGCCATTTAAGTCAAATGAAGTAGGTCTATGGCGCTTCAGCAAAGTTTTTTAAACTTTTCAAAAGACAAACCTAAAGGAGTAGTAAATTTGATGAAAAACGATATTTATATGCACTGTTTTAAAGCTGGCAGCTATGACACTAAGAGCAGGATTAGGGCAATATATACAATAAAAAATGAGATTTAAAAAAAATATAAGTTCATGTTTTTCTTTCACCTTAGCAACCATTTTTTGTTCTAATAAAAAATAAATATAAAAATAAAACCTTAGCAACCCAGTGAAGAGTCTTATATGTCTCTAACTATACAGCTTAAGTCTCTTTAATACCTTAGAAAGAGGAAGAAATACAAGCTCTCTTACACTTAAAACTGGTATAAGCCTCGTGGGAATCCTGCAGGGTATGATTTGTTTTTAAATACTGATTATTAATATGTTGAATGGCCATAGGCTCCACAAGGAGAAACAGGACGTAAGCAGAAGAAAAAATATTACATTAAGGTGCTGGAATTTGTAGTAGAAACAAATTTGCAGCTAATATTTCTTAGTCTATAAAAAAAATTACCAAATAAATTTAAGGGCCCCAAAAGTGGCTTAAAACTTTAAAGATTTTGGCAACGGCTTGAAAACAAATCTTTAAAAAAATCCGCAGATAACAGAGAAATCTCAAAGATTTAATTTTTAGGACAAATAATTCGGAAAGTTTACGCTTTCGCTAGAATGGCAGCAAAGGGTTGCCACTTTCCAACAAATATTTTACAACATTTACAAAATTATTTAAATACATTTTTTTTATAATGATTTATAGAATATTAATAAATATGAAATACTCGTTACTTTGTATTTGTGATTATATTGATATATTTTGAGTAATTTATTTATTTGCATTCACATTTATCACAAACACGTCGTACGTTGCCACACTGGAAGAAAAAGGATCACATTTTGTATATTTTTGATAGTGCATTAAATTTTTCGCACTTCATAATGACAACTTAGTTAAAATAAAACAAGCAATTTTTTAACTTTCATTAAACACCAAAAACATCTATTAATATGGTAAAATAAGTACTCCGAATTATTATTATTTAGTACAGCAACGAAGTGGCAACGCCGTAGCTTGAAAAGATTTTGCACGTTGACACAGAATGACAAATTTAAATGAAGATTTTGCAAAAATGAACACCACGAATTAAAACATTAGATAAAGGGTGATTCATTAAGACCTTTTAGGGATTTTCGTGTGGATCACGCGTGATCGATGACAGCTGTCAAAAGCAAAGTTTTTCAGTATTCATTGGCAAATCATCTTGCAAAGACTTACATCCGAACAACGTTTACAAATTGTACAATTGTACTACGAAAATCAGCATTCTGCAAAGAATGTTTTTCGAGCGCTGAGATCGACTTATGGTCAAAATAGTCGACCCACCGAACCCACAATTCGTAACACCATCACCAAATTTGAAACCCAGTATTCATTGTTTGATGGTTCACGACCAAATCGACCACATCCAGAACGTGGTGAAGATAATATAGCGGCGGTAGCTGACAGTGTTCACGATGACCCCGAGGAATCGATTCGGCGCCGATCGCAACAACTTGGCCTGTCGTATTCAACCACATGGCGCATATTACATTTGGATCTCGGCTTGAAAGCATACAATATTCAACTCAGGCAAGAATTGAAGCCGAATGACCTTCCTGCAAGTCGCCGTTTTAGTGAATGGGCTCTTGGTAAGATCGATGAAGATCCGTTGTTTTCGACCAAAATTTTGTTCAGTGATGAGGCCCACTTTTGGCTCCACGGCTTCGTGAATAAGCAAAATTGCCGTATTTGGGGAGAAGATCAACCGGAAGAGGTTCACCAGCTGCCATTACATCCAAGAAAAACAACGGTTTGGTGCGGTCTGTGGGCTGGTTGAATCATTGGTCCGTATTTTTTTAAAAATGAGCAAGGTGCGAACGTTACCATCAATGGCGCACGCTATCGGACCATATTAACGGACTTTTTGCTGCCTGAAATTGTTGCCCGTGATCTCGACGACATTTGGTTCCAACAGGATGGCACTCCGGTTCACATTGTCAATGAAACAATGGCTCTATTGCGAGGTCAATTTGGTGAGCGATTAATTTCACCTTGCCCGCCAAGATCGTGCGATATCACACCGCTCGACTTTTTCTTTGGGGTTACGTAAAGTCAAAAGTTTTCGTGGACAAACCAGCAACGATTGAGGCCTTGGAAGCCAACATTACTCGTGTTATTGGCCAAATACCGGTGGAAATGCTTGAACGAGTCATGGGAAATTGGACCTTCAGGACGGACCATTTAAAACCAGTTGCGGCCAACATTTGAAAGAGATTATTTTTAAGAAATAAATGCCATAAAATATCCTTTTGAAATAATAAATAAAAATCCCATCATTCTTTTGAAATTTTCATTTACCAAAAGCATAAAGATACAAATAAATCAAAAATTAAATAAAATTTCCAAATTTGTTAAAGTTTCTTTGAATAAATTGGATTTTATTGGTGAATTTATTCAAATCGAAAAAAAAAAATTTGTCAAAGATTTGAAAACTGTTACAAATCATGTCTGTGTGTAAACAGAAATTATTTTCCGTGGTACCCCAGATAAATAGAGTACAAAACCCGTGAAAAAAATAAACAAATACTAGAGTTATAAAAATGTTTTAATTCATAAAACAACGTGCAAAGACTAACTCGCTTTAAATCTGACTTAAAAGTAAATTACCCAAAACATATAACAAAGTATAACTCGATTACTCATTTTTATAAAGCAAAGCTCATTAAATCCCTTACCAAGAATCACAGTCCCACAAATCTACCCTTTAAAAAGTCTACAAAATTTTTCCCAACGAAAATCTCTTAATAATTAACTGAATGATTGATGATGATCTATTATTTGCTGCCTTAACAAACAAAAAAACAATCCAAATAGCCGTGAAACAAACCGAATTACAAAGAATTTCATAAAATTTATAAACAAACATATCTCAGCTTTTCATTCACTTCATAAGCATATGCCAGTAGATGCTCTTAAAGCATTCTTATCTGACAGAGGGATTAAAAACCTGATTGCAAACTTTAGACCAATTTCTCATGCCACAAGCCATGCCCAAAAGCCAGGCCAAAAGCAAAATGAAAAACTTTTATAAGAACGGCATATTACGGCAAAGGCAATGGAATAAAAAAAAAAAAAATAAAAGAAATTATATGTAGCATGAACAGACAAGCCCGTAGAGCCAACAACGCGTATACGCAACGTAAGCTCGAAGCTTATATTTACATGTATGAGCAGAGCTGTAGGCGTAAAGTTTTATAAAGGGGTTGCTCGAGGAGTTAAAATAAATGAGAAAATGTGGCTTGAAGATGTTGCCACAAAAATATTAAATTGTTGTATACAAGTTCAAAGAGTTTGTTTCAAAAAGTGTTGCCCTACCTATCTTAGGCGATATTTAATCAAAAGAGAATATCTAAGTTTGTGGTTTATTAAATCACGTCAAAGCTCAACATAATTTAATTTTAGAGGGGTTAAAGCCCCTTAGACACCCCTTGACGACAGCTTTACATTTGTATTTGTATTTGTATTCATATACACACACAAAGCAAGTGAAATGAAGTCAACAGAACGCCGGGCAACGCAGACCTTTGGCTTGCGTTGTCTGTGGCAAGGAGCGTAGCATACGGGTGCGTAAATGGAGGCGTGGTGAGAGGCGCAGGACGATGAGCTTGAACGGGGCCAAGGCGTTGGCAGAAAACCGAGACTGGCCGACTTTTGCAGCCGTCACATGCCAACTGTGCGAAATGAATGAATGTTTGAGTTTGTTCGAGTGTGAGCTTCTAGAATTTATATGAGTCACGAAATATGATTATCCTTTATGCATGTAAAATGCCTACAACTGCACACATACTAACACATTTAGATACACACACACCTACACACAGTCAGCCAGACTGTGTGGGCCAAAAGCGTGTGCAAAATGAAATCCAAAAGGCGAAATGTTAACAATTTTTCATTTTTTTTTTTGGATGGAAGACAAACTGACGCTCGTAATTAATACGTAGTAGATGAGTGTGGGTGTGTAAATGAGTGTATATGTGTATGTGTGAGTGTAAGTGTATGTGTCTGTGAGTGTGTATTTTTGTGCGTGTGACTGTGTTTGGTAGCTACCATTAAATTGAATTTGTTGGCAGTGACTCCATGAGCCTGTGTAATTTATATGGCTTTATATACGAGAGTTCCCTTAAATATTTCGGGAACAAAAAGTAAACAAAAGTGAGATGTTTATGTTGTATCCTCAGGACTGCACTTTTTATAACCAATTTGAAGGTACAAAGGAAGGATGGAGTTGTGACGGAGTCTACAAAGTAAACGCATTCTTAATTATTATGAACAGTCGAGTCGATGCTGCCATGTCTGTATGTACGTCTGTCGCTCCTTATGAACAGAAGGATCTCAGTGACTATAAGAGCTAGAAAGCCCAAATTTAAAAAAAAATAACTTGAAAAAAAGTGAAATAAGAGATTTTGAAAGAATTACAGACTTCAAATTCATAATGCCGAATCTGAGTGAAATCGATTTTCAATATTTTGAAGTGAACACAGAGGGAAGGGTATCTGAAGTCTTCATTAAACAAAACATATCATGGAGCTGATTTCTAAGTATCAAAAAGTAAATTAAGGGATTAATAGACAGATGCAGTCTTGAGATAATTGTAAACCCGAATTCGAGTATAATCTATTGCCAATATACAGAAGAGGGTCCAGGAATGGTAACTTATGCGGAGTTTAAATAAAGAACTATAGATTTTTCATTGTACCTTCCTCCAAAAATTTTGGACATTCACTGCTGATTACACTAGTTTTCATTAAAATGTATCCTAAACATATATTACTCGCAATAAAATGACCCGATAAAACCGAAAATGTATTTCCAAAAAAAACCGAGAATTCGAAATGTAGAGAAATGGTTTTCTGTGGCACCTCTGTTTATTAGTTTGTCAATATTTTCCAAATTCGGTTATTTTCGTTAAGGACACTATCAACTTTTCAGCCTAGTCTGCATGTATTAGCCAAATTTCGATTAATTTGTGAATTACCGATAACACATCAACTATAAAAATTGATTTCCGGATGCGGAGATTAAGTTTACTACAAGTTTTTGGGGCATACGAATCTTAGGTAAAAAATAAATCGAATCCTGATGTCCGACGACGTTTGAGTGTGTGGTTTATCTTTGGCGGCGCTGAGTTCGAATATGGTTCCAAAAACTCCAGGCATTCTGGACTTTGAAAAAGCTTTCCAAAATACCTTTTCGAACTGCTTAAAAACAAGTATACCTGGGTGTACATAATCAATTTTGATTATTTTATTTAACACAAAAATGTATCCAGACAAGTTTACACAATAATTTTGATATTCCTAAGATCTAAGCGCTTCGATCCTCTCACACTTAACTTCCATCTTTCAAAACGAAAACTAAAATAGTCCCAGCTTAAACTGACTTGGATAAAAATACTTTTTGGAAAGTTAACAAAGATTTCGATGCACTTGTACTCGATAAATGCAAGTAAGTTCAATGGAGATATATTGTATGTTACAATTGGGTGAGTTCACATGATGTATTGCGATAAGTCAAACTATGTTACTTAGATTTTTTGGTCGCTTTTCAGAGAAACTGCCTGCACGTCAAAGCTTATGGGTGCACTATCTCTGTTCATATCCGGTGCCTGCTCTTTAGCAGACAGTAAGATGCCGTCCACAACAATAGTATTGGCTAAACGAATCCACACCGATGCTTTGGATCCTTTAAAGCAAAAGCATGCCTCACGTTGCATACATGTGGAACTTGCCGCAACATGTGGATTGGTGGATTCACACAGAAATTTTCGCCCAGCAGCCTATTCTAAGATATCTTCTCCACAATTGAGTGGCCCATTCACCTTTAGGATGCGAGCTCCTAGATCTTCCGCAGCGTATTTAATACGATGATGTTGCACCGAAGCTAAAGTATTCTCTTCTTGGCAAAACTGATACTTGCTGGCAATTTCCTGTAATCGATAAATGCAAGTATGTCAAAACTAAAATGGGATTTGATCTTGATCTTGCATGAGATTCTACGAGCTTTAAAATAATACCTTCAATATCTTCAATTTCTTGTCCGATATTAACTTGAATCCAAATGGTCCGATTATAAACGCTTCAATAGTGATTGGCAACAAAGAGATCTTGGGCGGCTTAAGCTGCAACTATGACACTGTCGATGCTAATTTTCCTGTCTGAGAGCTGCGCTCGGTTGGGCCGATAAAAACATGGAATTGCATGGAGAACTTATCGATGATAGCAACTGGCTGGTTACAGCTTTTTATAAGGCGCCCAAGATGTGGCTTTGCAATTGAACAAAGAAGGAGGCGCCATTAAAATGGAAACAGATGAACAAAACTCCATTGAAGATATGCATTTTGGGTTGGGTTAATCTTTCATATTAACAATAAAACTCTTATACGTGCTAAAGTATTAAACTAATGCTAAAACTTTTAAAGCAGCCTAGCAGATTCTTGGAACTTTACACTTTGAAAACCATGAACTACGAGCATTATGTTTATTTGATCGCATTAAATATTTAGAACGGTTTCTGAAAAAGACGTCAAAAGACGTATTTGTGTTAAAGGACAAAATGAACGCGCAAAGCCACCTTTAAAGTCAAGTAGTACACAAAAAACTAATGCTACGGATTATAGCGACCAAAATCCGAAAAAGAATGGGATTTAGAAAGGATGTACTAGATGTCTTTAAGGCCATTCTGCTCATGTCTTGTCAAAAACTGTTTCAGTTTCCTGGAAAAGAAATACGGTCAGCAAAAACGAAACACCCTAATTTTTATAAATTACTTGAGCTTGTCATACTCGGCTCTTTCAGGTTTAATCCCCTATTTTTCAAATAAGATCTTAATAAATTGCGATTGGTGGTAGAAAAATTTATTAGTGTAAAAGTTACCCTAAAATAGTTTTGATTGATAACTGATTAACAAACCAAAAAGCAAATAAAGAGTTTGAACGTAATTTAAAAAAAAAGGTTCACTCTCAAAACCAATTTGATCTATAAGGAACAGTCTTCTTTTAAAATTCTGATAATTTTGATAGGTAGCTACCTGTGTTACTTTTTTTCTACTTGTAAAACGTTAAATTTAAAAATACAAAGCCTTACCTTTCAGAAAGAGGTTATTACAAATCAATTCCAAAGATTAATATTTTATTGAAAATTTAAAGAACTACTCTAGGTCAATAGTTTCATAATCGAATTTTAACAACTCGTAGATATTTCTGGCACAGCAAAAAAATAATTTTTGAATTGAAATATAGTTGAAGCGGATTTTTTTAAATAGCATCCATGGAAGCAGCACATATACACAATACGAGTATTTTTTCTTATTAAAATTAATATTAAATTCATAATGAAAACATTTTTTATTATGAAGTGATTTTTTTAATATTAGGAAGAAAAAAAGTCAATGGGTGTCAAACCAACTTAAGGAACCACCTTATACATGGTCAAAGGATTTTCAGCTTCAAAAAATTAATTGCATTGAAATAAATATATCCGAAAGTATTAAAATAAAAATGTGGTACAGTCGAGTACTTTTTCACTCGAAAAAACTTTTCAGCATATTCCTACTAAGAACTTTCCAATTGGAATTCATTTTTTTGGTGAAATTCATCTATAAGTTCCGAAAATGTTAACCGATTGTGATGAAACTCGAAAGTTACATCAAAGAAGCTATTTAAAGTATATGAGATAAATTGATATGTTGTGGGGTGTGGAAGAAAACTCGGTAAATCGAGTATAGGGTTAATTATAATTATGTCGAAATATAAAACTATCATTCCTATAATTTACCCGAAATCATAGAGATTAAATTATGTATTCAATATTGGATTATAGCATTTTCGTATCGATTGATTGCCAATAATTTAAATATATACATACAGGAAAAAAAACCATATATCATTTTTTAAGTGATTTTAAATCTACTGCAAAACGTTAGTGTGTCAATATGCTGAGCTTTCAAACTAAAAATATCAAAATATGAAGGTTCTGCCTATTTCCGCAACATTTAAGACAGCCCTCGTAAATTTTGCTGCCTGTTTCAATTACGGATCGCCGCCATATTCTGACGGCAGCTGCATTTGGCCAGCCAAGATATACCAAGTTCGTGTGTGTGTTTATTATTTTGGCCAGGATGGTTGGCTAACCAAGCGAAATGCCAAACGAAAATGTTAAATTAATGAAGATATTTCTTTTACTTGCACGCCCGACCAAACCGGTTTTATATTCAATTTGTTTTTATATAAGTATACTTTTATATATACTTCTCTATATGGGCAAAAATACCTGAAGTGGGCCAATATTGGCTATTCGGCAAACGAAATAAAGTTTATTGGAATATTGAAAGTTTTTTTTTTAATTAAAACTTTGACTAAGAAATATTATTGATTTAAATTTTGTTTGATAGATTATTTTATTTAATATTATATCAACCTTTGAATCGTGACTTTAAATTTGATAGAAAAAAATTATGCAAAAACTGTAACGACATATACATACTGCCAGCAGGGAAGGCCACTGCAATTACGAAAACGACGATTTTAGACTAAGAATGACGTTCCCTAAGGATCTCTGAAAGTTTCATCCATTAATTAATTTTTTCTAATAATCGTCTTATCTCGAACCTTCGTAGTATTTTATACAACATATAGCAAAAAATTAGGCATTCATAGATTATAAATATTGGAGATAATCACAATTAAGTAATTGGTAGCCCGAAAGTCCGAATCGTCCCATTATTTTTATGCGATGTTTGTTTAAAAAATTAAAAAAAATAATAATAATAATTGAATTTTTTTATTTTCAAATATTTTATTGTTAGGCAATCCATCAAAAAAAATGTAATCGCAATAAAAAAAATATTTATTTTATATTATTTTTAAAGCATAAAAAGTAATAAAATACTATTAATTTAAAAAAAAAAAACATTCAAAAATATGATTTTGTTTAAAATATGTGAATTTAAACAAAATCATATTTTTGAATGTTTTTTTTTTATTACTTTTTATGGCTTAAGAATAATATAAAATAAATATCTTTTTGTAGCGATTACATTTTTTTGATGGATTGCCTTACAAAAAAACTGTAATCACTACAAAATAAAATATTTACCTAATATTTCGCAAAGACTAAATTTATCTTCAAACATAAAAAATAATAAATCAAATCGAATAAATTGATTTATTGTTCGTATTCATTTATTGCTTAGATGCGATAGATACAAAAGTTTATTCAATTCTCACAAATTTTCCAATTATTTATTTAGATTCCAAAATTTTGTAAATTATTTACAAAAGTTTCCTCAAAATAAAAATGAAATTGCTACAATCGAGGCGATGCTTGACGTAACGATTCGGGATACAGTAGTTGTGGACGACGAATCTGCAGGAGAATCCGAAAACGAAGAGGAAGTTCCGAATCGACAAGATAAGCGATTTAGAGCATTTGATTCTGAATACTCAAGCAGTGGTGGAAGTGATAGTGAAGGAAACAAAAAGGAAAAGGAAGCAAGAATTTTCAGAGAATTACAAGCAGAAGAAAATGTATGTAGACGCAGTAATGAAGGAAGCGAGTTCTTTCCAGGACAACTCGACTCTTATTGCTCTTCTATTACTAATGCAAGTTTTATGGACAACCGAATTTCTCCTACATGTGAATGCAACATTGGAGACTTTGATCTCTCCCTCCTTGAGGGAGAAGCAATACGAAACCAAACGAGAGTACAGCATGTACAGAAAATAATAACCTCCCAAAAGAAAAAGTTAAGCAAGTGTTCATTGAAGAATTTGGTAGCAATCCTCTTAAACAGCGAGTGGTACACGACGTTTATGGGCATGAAAATATCAACATCAAACTGGATTTTGAACAACTATGCAGAAAATTTTCAGGGGCCATCCTCATCATCTCGCATCGAGGAAGTCACCTCCACGTTGTCCACGATTGCAACTACTCCAATAACTACTGTCGATGTGCATTCAATACCTGTTTACAAGAATTCTTACTATATTCTATTCCACTATACCATCGCCAGGCGAACTTAGCTACCAAGTGAAGCTAAATGTTTACGATTTTTCGAAGATATCAAAAAAGCAGAAGACGAAATGGTGGAAGGAAGCGAATTTTCGTTCAACGTTCAAAACTCAATCTCCCATGAATCCACATTATCAAATGGTAATGAAATTATTGGTTTCAGTGACGAACCAATGATTCAGGGTACCAAAAAAGAGGTAAGGGAGACAAAATAATAGATTTCTTAAAAGAACAACCAACAGCTCCAACAAGTTCTATTTTAAATACATCAATGAGGTTAACATCAGAATTTCGTTTTTTTGATATAAATTCAACATGGGACTAACGAAAAGCGAATTATGCAGGATCTGCAGGGATCCGGAAGACCCGGAGACCCTAATACACGTACTTTGCGACTGCCCAGCCATCGCTAGACATCGTGTGGCTACCCTAGGAGAACCAGCGCTTGTCGGTCTAGAAGAGGTGGCCAGGCTGCAAGTTGGCCGTCTACTTAATTTCGCCAAAAAAGTAATAACCTCTAACCTGGCACAGCTAAGGACCAAAAGGTCTATGCTAGGCCAGCCAGCGTAATCTGACCTAACCTAACACTCGATAAAAAAAAATCCCCTGTTGGGGATGTGTACAATTATTATTTCAACATTAATAAATTTATTGTAATATTGGATGAGATTTTACAATATCAATTTTATAATAATGATGAAAAGATAATAGAATTTTTAGCAAATTTTATAAAGTCTTCGACAAATTAATTCCTGCATATTCTCTTAAAAGCTTTCCAATGGGATTTGTTTTTTAGGTAGAATTCTATATTTATACCTATAAGTTCCGCAAATGGGCAGAGGGATGGATATGGGTCAATCGCTACCCGAGGTTACGATAACTATTTTGGTATAAAGCAATTGGATCTGCCAGCCCCTTCTATCCGCTATATACAATACACAATTCTAGTATACCCTTTCTACCTGTAGTAACAGGGTATCAAAATGTCTAAAAGCTACTCTCGCGCTTTAAATCAAATGCAAACATCTCAGTTGACAAGCGAAAGTTGAGTAAATGGAAAAAAAGTGTTCCGCTTCAAAAATTGTTGCCCATATACGAGCATATATATACATACATATACATACATATAAATACATATACGTACCATATATTGTTAAATTTATATTATGTGAATTTCACGCTTTTTTGCCGCATTCCTTTATGTCTGCTGCTGCTCCTGCGAAGAGTCAAAAAAAAAATGTTAAAATCCTGCACTTATGCGTTTTGTTTTTGCAGCAAACAAGCTGGAAGCAGTTTCACATTTTTTAACATGATTTTATTTAATTTCACTGTAAAAACGTATTTTTTTTTTCACTTTTACAAAAACATAAAATGCAAATTCCCTCAAAACTTGAAGCGTTTTGCCCACAGCGTTATGCTGTGGAATTAATTATGCATAAGCGTTGAGACTGCTGCATACTTTTAGGCGGGAGCTGCTCCTGCTCCTTTGCCCTTTAAAGATTCCCGCCGATTGCCGAAACGTTGAAATTCGTTGTAAAATTACTTTAGAATAAAATCACGTACTCTCTGTAGCAATGACGATTGGCATAAAAATGCGCAAGTTCTTGACGTAGGAGTCGGTCTGCGTGTGGCTCAATATATGTATATGCATAAAGAAATATATAGACATACACATATTCATATATTTGAACACACACAGACCAATATATATGTATATACATTCGTATCCATGTGTTAGTGTTACTTCGGAACCATTGAGAGCAGCGTGACTGAACTACTGAACTGGTATTTGGCTCAGCTATTCTATAGCACATATTTGAAGTTCAAAAAGCAATGGAACGTACACGGAATTCATGATTATGACGAATTTAATTTTTTCACCATGTCAAATATAAAAATTTTCCGCACTGTCACTAGCAATAAAAATTTCAGACTTACCAGAAACGGAAGTTGATGCCGTCGTGGTTGGATTTTGCGTACCGGCAAACTGCAATTAAAAACAAAGAAAAAAAAAGTTATATAAATCAATTTGAATTTATAGTTTTTGTACACTGAAAAAAATGAAACAATGGCTGCATGAATTAAGGTAAATAACAACAGATTTGGAATTAAAACGAATACTTTATGGCTACGGTGCGTATGAGTAATGCGTAAAAATTTGCATATCAAAATTTCATGGCTGCAACAAATTTATTTATGGGATTTTTATATTTTTTTTTATGTTTTTTACAATAATTTACAATTTTGAGCTGTTTGTGCACAAAATACCCAAGTACGAAAACAAAATCATCAATTGTAGATGTTTTTAGATATAAGGATTTAAGCTTGATATTTTTTAAGAAAAATTCGAGCAATGCTTGTACAGAGCTGAAACTTGAAGAATTAACAAGGATAACAAACATAATATTTTCAAAAAGTTTCTGAACGACAGTCTTTATCTTTTCCATAAGGCTAGGTTGCGTATGCGTAATTTGAATAAATTTATTTAAGTTTTCATAAAATTGAAGTACAAAAAAATATGATTTGCTATAAATTTGGCTTAAATGAAGAATTGTACATAGATACTACCAAGGATGAACTCTTCTTTCGCAAATTTATAATTTTTTGTAGGGCAACGCTTGAAATTAGTCAATTAGGAAGGAAGCCTTGACGTCCCATCTCACTTAGACCAAAGAATTATCCCGTTGGACCTTCCACTACGCTATTCCGAATCACGAGATCACTTATGCGATATTAATATCACATCCATCTGGCGACCTGAAAAAGCTTGGAGATGCTTGTTGGATTCTTTTCTGCGAGTTCCGGTAAGTCAATAAAGAAATATGAAATATTTGCGAAAGTGGAACCTTGTTCTGCACAGTCCTTAAAAGCTTCCCTACCGTCTCTAGGTCGTCCTCATAACCGCATAAGAGTTATGGAGTTCGAAAAAATCAAATCAAAAAAAACGCTTCAGACAAAAGTGTAATCCACTGCGTATTATATTTTTTAAAGGATTATCAGAAAATAAGTATAAATATTTATTTTTAATTTATTAAAAAAAAATTAAGTTTAACTTCTTTTTTTTGACTTTAAAATAAAAATTATGAAATAATATTTAAATGACAGCTTAATCCTTAATATTGATCCTTAAAGGTAAAAGAGCAAGCGCGTGCTTTTAAAATCCTGCCAATCATTTATTTAAAAGATGTCAAAACTTAATATTTTTCCACATGAGATTCTTTATACTGATCTTTCAAGAACATTTTAGGCATCGAGGGATAGGTGTTCAAAAATACTTCAATCGTTTGTAGAAAAAATAGGTTCAAAAGATATTAAAACTCAATTTTTATTTTAATTAAAATCGCGAAGTAACTCTTATTTGCAATTTTTTAAAAATTACCAATAACTTTTATTTTAAATTTAAATAAAAATAAAAATTTTATGTTTTAGATATGCGCCCATGAAAATTTTTCTAAAAAAAATAATTTAGCGCATTTTGAAGGATGCACAATGGGCTAATTTACCAAATAAAGCTTAGAAATATATTCTCATGCCCAGCCAAAATTATTATTAACCCTTTCAAGCCCGAATTAAAGTAAGTAAAGACTTAAGCTGATAAGGCTTTGCAGAATGACGTTGAGTAATTCCTGCAGCTACGTCAAGGTAGGAAGGTACTTCTCCGAGCCTTTTGATACCGTGCGAGGTTTCAGACAAGGCGACCCCTTATCATGCGACCTCTTCAACTTCGTCATGGAGAGCATTCTGCGGAATGCCGGCACTATCTTCTACAAGAGTGTCCAGCTCCTTGCGTACGCCGACGACATCGACATCATGGGGCGTACCAAGTGAGATGTCACCGCGGCCTTCAGTGCTATCGAACGGGAGTGTGCGAAAATGGGTCTGGCGGTAAATGAGGGCAAAACGAAGTATATGCTGTCGACAAAAAGGGACGTGCGGCGTCTTGGGTCCCAGATTACGGCCGACAGCTATACTTTCGATGTTTTCAAGGAATTCATCTACCTTGGCACCGCCGCTACCACCGACAACTATGTCAGCCTGGAGATCAAGCGCAGAATCACTCTTGCCAACAGGTGCTATTTCGGTCTCAATAGGCAATTAAGTAGTAGAGACCTCTCTCGCGCGACAAAACTATCACTCTACAAGGCACTCATCCATCCAGTGCTTCTTTACGGCGTGGAAGCCTGGACCGTGTCGCTAACTGATGCAGCTGCCTTGGGAGTTTTCGAGAGGAAAGTACTGTGCAAGATCTTTGGTCCTATTCGAGTTGGCGATGTCTACCGCATCCGCACCATGCCACGGCATGTCGTAATCCGGTAACCGGGTTGTTATGGCCACATAAGAAGAAAAAGAATAATAAAAGTTTGGTTACTCTAGCTCCTACCATCTCTGAGATGTAGGCGTTCAAACGGACATGGGTTTATCTTCTTCTCTAGTCACCCTGATCATATTTTAGATGACTTTGGGGTGTTTCCGACGATTCCTTCTATGTGTTACATACATTTTAGGTGTGCACAAGCTTAATATACCCTTTGTACAATACGGTACAGGATATAAAAATTGTCGTAGTAATATTTCCTCAATATTAATTTTCTTAATATCGTGACTAACATCCTAAATGTTTTAGTGGCACATGTCTTTTTTAGGGTAGCGTGACTGAACTGAATCTTTCTCAAAAATTTAACAAATTTAAGTAGCACATGGGCAAAGTAATTCAATTTTAATTCACTTCCAAGAATATTTTGACATAGACATTTCAGCAGAAATTTGGCAAACGCTTAGAATTCTACAGAAATCTCATATTTCTTACTTTTATTTCTAAGAACAAATCAAAACAAATT
Source organism: Chymomyza amoena (assembly GCA_037043745.1). Taxonomy (NCBI): domain Eukaryota; kingdom Metazoa; phylum Arthropoda; class Insecta; order Diptera; family Drosophilidae; genus Chymomyza; species Chymomyza amoena. The sequence goes on along the minus strand of JBAMAX010002794.1, from coordinate 148,471 downwards.
CAATTTACAATAAATGCATTGACTTAAAATATAAAGCGATTATTATACAATGTTTTCGTTGCTAAGACCTTCATCTGTCTCCATATTAGGCAAAAAATGTTGTTTTATACAGCGTTACAAATATATCTGTGTTGTCTACAGATTAATTTTATTTATATAAACATGGCCCCTTAAAGATGGTACGATAAAATTTTTCGGAGCTTAAGTGATTACGAATTTGACTTCTTTCAGCGTTAAGTCATATAATTTGGAAGTTATGGCCATTTAAAGTCGAAAAAAAAATTGGTAATCGTGATTTCGATTATTTTTGCTCTAGTTGGAATCATTTGGTGCCTATAGCCATTAAAAGTGGAAAAGATGTTTTTATGAGTTGAAGTCTTGACGAATTTGTTTTATTTTTGCGCTTAGTCGTCAAATTTTGACTTAATGGCATATAATGCTGAGACGATAAAATTAAATTAAATTTAAATTGATCACGAATTTCCTCGTTAATTTATCTAATTCGGAAGATATTTAGATTTCGATTATTTCTGCATTAGCCCGTCTCATTTAGGCGCTATGGCCACTTAAATTTGACACGATAAAATTTGACATATTGTGGATCAAGTGATCGTAAGTTTAGCTTATTTTCGCACTAAATCATCTAATTTGGAAGTTATGGCCATTGAAAGCTGAGATGGTAAAATTTTTCGGCGCTGAAGTGACCACCAATTTGGCCTATTTTTGCGCTAAGTCGTCTACTTTGGAGATTATGACCATTTAAATTTGAGACAAAAAATTGTTCCGATATTAAAGCTTTTTAAACAAATTTTGGTTACTCAAATAAAGACAGAAAGATTCGGTAAAGATAAATAATTTTGACGCGTTTCCATAAAATTTGGCATTTAAACCATACTGGATTGTAGAAGCAAATCGATCGATTTTTCTTATATATTATATATATATAAAAGCTATTATACGAAATTTTTTTCTGACTTTATATTTCTACAATATAAAATTATAAATTATTGCCTATATCTTGTAAATTTAAAACCATGAATTTTTTCCACGCAGATATCAAAATATTTGTCACAGATATCGCCAGAACTGCAACTAATAATACAATTTTGTACTCTTATTTATTTTATTTTATTTATTCTCTTTAATTTATTATTATAAGGATTGGAGCTCTTAATATTAAAATACATAAAGATATGCTGGCTTAACCTTTGCTGCTACACTAATTATACAATTAAACGTAAAAACGAAAATCAAAAGAAAAATTTTAAATTTAATTTTGGTGAGAAATTTATAATAAAACCCTTAGGTCTTCAAATTTGTGAAATCTGTGTATGGGCATTTGGAAGTAACTCAGTATGGTAGTTATGCTTACAATTCACAACTAGTTTAGTACATTACACATAATTTTCAAAAGCATACTTTTTGAGCAGACACTTTTTACGGCTTACAATTCACAACTAGTTTAAGTTGCTTGCTGTTAATATAGCACGTAATTTTGTCGCACAATTCGAAAATTATTTTATTCTATTCTTTATTTTATTTTTTTTTAGTTTACTAGCACAAACCTATAATGGATTTTAAGACGTTCTGACATTCATGTGGATGTATGATTATAATCAGTTCTTGCAGCAAAAGCCAAAGAAATTCTTGTATATTTTTAAGTGTTTTATTTAAGATTTTCATATTTGAGAAATATTGTTACAATCTTAGAAAATGCAGATATTTCTCAATGTTAAAAATTTTAGTTTGAGCGTTGATTTTATTGGATCTACCATTTTTAGAGGGAATGCTACCAAGTGGCCATGTGAACGATATTACCCAAAAAACTGAAACAAAAACTTCAAATTTAGCTTTTTTTTGCTGTGTACCACTGGTTGGGAAAATTAGTATACCTTTCCAAACAAGCACCGGTGTTACCTCTACTATTCAATATAGTAGTTGACGATGTTATGAGAGATGTACGAGGTGTGTTCAAAAAGTATGGTGACTTATTTTCGATTATCGATTTTTTTGTTTTGTTGTGTTGGTACACTCTTCCCGAACATCTGTACCAAATTTCAAGTGAATCGCATTTCTTGTTGTGAGAGGCGTAAAGGTTATAAGTGTTTGAAACCTTGACCTTACTTTTTGAACACACCTCGTATGCAGGTCTAGGCGCAGGATTACGCGGACGGCATTTGTCTCATCTCTCATAAACTAAGCGATATCCAAGCCAAAGTGAATGATCTCGAGATGCTTGCCAGCAAAGTTGGACCCTCGATAAACGCATCCGAAACCAAAGCGATGCGCCTCAACCACACCTGCTACTTTGGCTGGTGCCGTCTGCGGGAACACTATCGACTTTGTCTACAATTTCTCATACCTTGGCACCAGAATTTCCACCAGTCATGGGGTGGATGAGGATATAGAGAATCGTCTAAGCAAAGCTCGTTCAGCGTTTGGACGCTTATTCCGCATATGGAGGAACGCTGCTGAGGATTTTTAATGCGAGCGTCAAATCCATTTTATTGTACGGCAGCGAGACGTGGCTGGGCCGCAGCGAATAATATCAAAAGTAAAGTCATTCGTCAACAATTGCCCTAGACTTATATGCGGGATATTCCGGCCCGACAGGATATCAAACGCGGAACTATGGCACTACACTAGTGAAGTTCCTATCTGCACTCATATAAAAACACGCAAGTGGCGTTGGATTGGCCATGCTCTGAGAAAAGACCAAAGCAGCATCGTCCGGATAGCCTTGGAATGGAGCCCCAAGGAAGCAGACGAGTGGGAAGGCCAAAGGCAACCTGGCGTTGTACAACACTAAACGAATTGTCCCAACACAACATCAGCTGGGACACAGCAAAGCAAACTGAGCCAAACAGAGTCCGGTGGAAAGTTCTTGTTGAAGACCGAAGCTCCCTGGAGGAGTGCTAAATGGAAAAAAAAAACAATAGGACGTTTCCCTGCCTGCTAATCCAATTTTTGACTTAACCTTTAATTCAAAATCTTGCCCAGAAATAGTATTGATTGAGTTTGAATCATAAATAATTTTACAAATAAAGATAATTTCAAACATTTACATATATTATTTTTGAAGCTTTATCATTCGTGAACCAAGTTCAGTATATATAATAAAAAAATCGAACTCATATCAATCTACTTTTATTATATATACCCAAGATAGTTTTATCGCGGTCACTTTTAAAAATAATGGAGCTAGAGGCAAGCCTACTTGTATAAAAGATATTTATACTTAAAAAAATTCCCACCGTGTATAGAAACTCAGTTGGGCTTCCATACAACTAATAATTAGCTTTTATTTTCTCTCAGTGTACGCTCCTAGCTCGGTACACAAACAAAAATTCCTTTGGCAATCCAATCAAATGTAAAACTTGCGCTTTACCGTCAGATGCGCGCACTTTTTTATTGCATACCCCCAGGCGCTTTTCCTGGGCCCATTGCAGAGCAAAATTCTTGGGAAAAAGGCGGCGCAGCTGCTGCTTTGTATCTAAAAAGATTAAACTTGACTTGTGTTCCACGTAAACAGAATTATTCTTAGCTATCCTGTTTTTGTACTGCTCCCTGCACTTGCTTTATATGCATTTTAATTGGATTTCTTGGCAATATCAGAATTTCAAACGTCTGCTGCGAATGTTTTGCTCCTCAAAAACAAAGCAAAAACAAGTTAAGAGAAAATATTTATTTGGTTAGTTGAATAAATTGAAACACGTCTATGCGAATATCCCTTTAAAGCATATGCGCAATTGAGTTTTGGCAAGTATTGTGCAATGTTTTGGCCAAATTTTGCCGCTTCAAGTTTTAGTTGGCACAAAAGTTTACACAAAATATGCGAAACCTGCAAAATTCACACAAAACATTTTAAATAGTGTGTAAAAATTCCGGTTGGTAACTATTATCTGAGTCACATAAACAAAGGCCATTCAAGGAAATCGGCCAAGGAAAACCAGCAAGGAAACTGTTGTTAAGAAAAACTAAAAGCCACAAAAAAGTTTAAAGATATGCAGAGAATGCGTTGAACTTTTATTGTGGTTTATGTAGAAAAATAAAAATAAAAAATAAGAAAGTTGGAATTCGGTATGACGAAGTTTTGTTGCTCTCCAGACACGGATTTTATAGTTTCAGCTTTTATGAGGTTTCTTGCTTTCGAAATCTGAGCTGGAATAGACTCTAACTTATTTAAGCATTGCTAAAAGTTTATATAAGATTTTTTTAAGTTATAGCTATTATTAAAATGCAAGGATAGCAAGATTTGACTTGTGCTTGAATAAGATTTAAATTTTTTATAAAACATAAAAGCAGTTCCTTGAAGAGAAAACGGAAGTAAAGTTAAACGCATGGACTTTGCTCAGCAGAATAGCAAATAAACAAATCTTTCAAGTTGAGAAAGACACTACTTATAATATTTACAAAATCACCAAATTCTCATTTGATTGGAATAAGTCGATTTTTACATTCTCCTACAAAAGTTGTACATAGATACATTCCGATTTATATTATAAGAGATAATAATCTGCCTCTGAAAAATTGCCTGCTTCCAACAATAAAAGAGTAAAAGGAAAACAAAGAAAAAATCAATTTTGGTAAGACATAGAGAAGAAATCCCAAGATGATGAAGGTCTGAAGATGATGAAAAATGTGTGTTTTGCCAAAACTACCAAGAAAAAGGATCAATTTGAAGATATGCTTAAAAATGATTTGAGATGAAAATCACAAGAACCTTAGAAGGCAGAAACGACCTACTCGAATAACAAGTAAGCCCTTAAGAATCGGAAGCTTCCAACAATGAAAGCGTCAACGAAAGAAGAAAAAAAATTAAACTTTGACAAAAAAGTTAAATCTCAAGATACTGAAGATTGTACAAATGGTGGGCTTTCAAAACAGCTCCAATAAAAGATGGTTATGTGAAGATGTGTATAAAAATGATTTGAGATGAAAATCGACAGATCCCAAGAAGATAGAAATATGTTCATATGAATATATGAACAGTCATCTGAAGGAATTCTTATAAATAATAATAATAATAAAAACGAGGTAGAGAATAGAGTCTAAGAAATTAGCATAAAGATCTCCAGACAGACCAGAAAAAAAAACAGAAAAAGTTAAAGACCGAGATGTAGATTACAAGCATGTCGGAAGAATTAATTTTTTTGGTCAATTTGAGTTGCGGCGTTCAGAATCTGATAAATAAGAGTATTGGAAAGCAAGATAATGGAAGATTTTACTCCAAAAGAGAGTTGAGATCAGAAAAACTAGCAGAAGAAACAAAAAACGTAGGTATCGATTGCAGGCAATTCAGAAGAATTCATTTCTTTCTTCAATTTGAGTTTAAATGTTAAGAAAGAATGGTATATGATGAATAACAGTATTGAAAAACAAGATAACGACAGATTTGTACTCCAAAAAATAGTTGAGCTGAAAGAATAGAGTCAGCAGCTACCCTAAGACTCACCAGACAAATCAGAAAGAGAAAAAGAACAAATATATCGGAAGAATATTTTTGAAAATAAAGACGAGTTTCAATGTTAATAAGGAATGATATATGTAAGAAGATAACGTCATGCTAGATCAGTAAGAAATTCATTTAGAAGATTCGACCTTAAGACATGGAAAAATTTCGAGTCAAAAGAATTTATATTTTTCTTTAATTTAAGTTAAAACATAAAGAAATATTGATATATGATGAATACATAATGTAATTAGCTAGATAACGAAAGATTTATAGTCCAAAAAGAGTTGAGTTGAAAGAATAGAATCTGGAGCTACCCTAAAATTCACCAGACAAATCAGAAAGAAAAACAGAACAAATATATCTGAACATTTTTCTTTAAAGAAAGCCGAGTTGAATTATTTATAAAGAATGCGTAATATGTAGATGACACAGGAAGAATTGTATGAAAATCATATAGAATATTCTTAAGGAAGATATCGGTAGATTTCTATTTCTAAATGACTTGAGCTAAAAATAGTAAAATGAGGTTCTAGCAATGCAGAAGACGCCAAAAATAGGGCATAATTAAACTATGCCGAAGATTTATCTGGTACAGGCTGATAAAAGAAAATAGGGAAGAAGTTCAAATTTCAAAGCATGCAAGAAGAATTTGTTTTATGAAAAGATTTCATTTAAAATGTTAAGATGGCATATCAAGAAGAAATATAAAATATTGACCAGCCAAAATATTGAAAGATTTAGATTGCAAAGCATTTTGAAAAGGATTCTTTTTATTAAAGGTTTTGAGATGATATGTGAAGAAAAAATTACAGGCAGTTCAGGATAAAACACGAAATGCTAGACAGAAAGATATCGGAAGACTTAGATTACAAAACATTTCGGAGGAATTCTTTTAACAAAGAGATGAGATTTGATATTAAGAAAAAATTACATCTGCGGATGATGCATGTAGATCAGCAAGAAATATAAAATATTGTATAGTAGGATATTAGAAGATTTGTAGTCCTTACAAGTCTTGAGTTATAAACACTAAAAACGATAAAGAAAAGAATAGAGTGTTAGAAATCAACCTAAGAAACACGAAGCGGATGAAACAAAAAAGGCCACAAACGTAGAATACGAAACATTTTGGAAGAATTCTTTTTAATATATGTTATATGGCTCATCAGAAAGAAATAGAGAATATGGGTATGGCATAATATTGAAAGATTTAGATTGCAAAGAATTGTTGAAGGATTCTTTTCATAAGAAGCTTTGAGTTGAAATGTAAAAAAAATACATATGAACATGAAAACAGGATTTCAATAAGACAGAATATGGGATACCAAAATATCGTGTGACTAAGATTGCAAAGCAAATGAGAAGAATTATTTTCTATAAAAGAAGAAATTTGATGTTAAGAAAGAATGATATAAGAAGATGATAAAGGCAGATCAGGAAGAAATTCAGAGTATTGGATAATAAGATATAAGAAGTTTTGTAGTTCTTAAAAGTCTAAGGTTGAAAACATGGAAATGAAGTCCTAATTAAGATGGAGTAAATATAAAGTCTTAAAAACTAGCCTAAGAACTATCTGGCAAATCAAAAAGAGAACAGAAAGAACTTAGGACGTAGATTACAAAGCTTATCCGAAAAAAATATTTTCATTAAAAGATTTGAATTAAATTATTGAGAAAGAATAACTTTTAACAGATGATTACCACAGAAAACTAAAGATATAAAAGCAATTGTCAAACACGATTTCAGAAGAATTTTTCACATTAAGATTAAAAAGCCTAATAAAAGAGCTATTTTCATAATGAAATTTTGGGAAAGAATGACATATGACTGAACAAAAATAACTAAAGATATAGAAGTAATTGTACAACACGATTTCAGAAGAACTTTTCCCTTAAAAAACCAACTTCAAATATTATTACAAAACCTTCTAACTAATTCATAAAACTCATCCCACAAACTATATAGCCCGATTAGTAGTGCAAGCAAAAGGAAACACCAAAATTGTTAGCCATGTAAATCCCTAACACATCCTTATACATAAATAAACAACTCTCAACCAACAGACGAGCAGAATTCCTCAGCCGGATTTGTCAAGTTGTCTGTTGCATTGTCAAGGCAACTTGCAACGTTGCAATGTTGCAGCTGTCAGCGGTTATAACTTCATTTTGCACACTTCCGTTGGCGGATTTAATAAGTTGCCCGCATCATCATACCCATTATCATTACCAACAGTATCATCAGGGATGTCTACGTCTCGGTCTCTACTCTTCTCCAACCAAGTGGCATACAAGTTGCAACTTCACTCTCTGGCACGCCATGTTTTTTCATGTACGCCATTCATGCGCCATTTTGTAAGTGGTTATTTAATGTAAGTAATGCAATAAGTCTGTTAGTTTTTATATTTCCTGCAACATCCTGCAGACGCTGCTGTTGCAGCTGTAACTGGTGTTGGTTGCTGTTGCATGTCTGCACAATAATCCCCAGATATATCCATGACTAGACTGCCGAAAAGTAAAGGAAACTATTTGTACGGCGCAAAAAGTGAAAGATGATACTATAAAGTGAATTAGTGCGGCACGAATGTGACTGACTCACTATCCTTGTTCCAGGCTCGGCTCGACACACTTGAGCTTGCCTAGCTGGCTGTCTTTAGAAGAGCGATGAGAAAAAAAATAAAAGTTAGTGCTTTAATTTAGCCAATAAAATTTTAATCCATTTTATGAATTTCGCTCTTTGAGAGTTGTTCTAGTTAAAGTTCCAGCTAAAGACTAAGTGACAAAAAATGAACAGAACTGGCTCATTAATTCATCCAATCAAATTTTAATTCATTTTATAAAGTGAACGAGTTTTAAAAAGTTGCAAAAAAACTAGCGTCCAGCTTTTAAATTTATCAAAAAAATTTCGCTCAAAGTGAGTTTTTTAAATAAAATTAGACTTTAATGTACAATGCAAATTTAACTTTGATAATTTTTTTGTTAGGATAAGTTTTAAGTAGTTTCAAATTATAACTTCTTTTTCGTCTGTCTAGTATGTTAAAACAATTAAAAATTATTTAAAACGAGATTGCTACTTTTTGTTGCTAGCGCCATCTAGCGGACAGTATTGTAAATTTATATAGAATATTCGACAGGAAGACATCGGAATATTTATACTTCTACAATGACTTGAGTTAAAAATAGTAAGATGAGATTCTAGCAATACAGACTAAGTAAAGAATAGGGTCTAATTAAACTCAGAAGAAATACAGAGTATTAGTTTGACAAGATATTGAGAGATTTCGTTTGCAAAGTATTTTGGAAGGCTTCTTCTCGTAAAAGACTTTGATATGATATGTTCAGAAACAATTGCAAGCAGTTCATTAAGAAACGCAGACTGCTAGAGAGAAAGATATCGGAAGATTTATACTGCCAAGCCTATCCAAAGAATTCTTTGTACAAACAGATGAATTTTAAGAAAGAAGAAGAAAAAATATACATATGCTGATGGCACATGTAGATTAGCAAGAATAACAAAATATTAGATTAAGATTTGGAGAAGATTTGCTATAATACTTTTTGTTTCCAACTCCATCTAGCGGAAAGTTTTGTAACCTTTTTTTAATTTGTCTACTTTTTGTTCCTAGCTCCCTCTAGCGGAGAGCTTTTCAATTTTTATTTTCATTTGATCTAATTCGATATTACCACAACTTATTGGTTTAATTATATTAAAGTAATTCTCAAAACTAGCCTTTTCTGAACAATAAATCACACCTCCTCTTATTTTTGTACGTCGTCTCCGACCCTGAACATAAATTTCCACTTAAGTCCTACATTTTTCTGACAAACTCAAACAAATAAGAAATATTATTTAATTTCTGGCCTTAATGATTCAATTGTATTTAAACAAGCTCTTATTTTCAAAAGGATTTTTTTTGAGCATGAGTTTTATTTTTTTAATTAAGCGAAATAACACCTGTCATGGCGCTCTTTATAACTGTCAAGGTAATCAATGGAGCACGAATATGAAATTCAGCATACACGCACGAATCCCAAAAGGAGAGAATATATATTTTTTCTTTTTTTGTTCAAGAATATATAGCTTGAACATCCTTATATACTTTTTTTGCATTCCACCGCAGTCAAAAGTTGCCAGCACATGAAAATGTCAATAAAGAATCATTAATTAAAATATGCAACCACAATGCAATTTCAGCAGAAAATATTTCATATCGGCAATGCTCTGTTAAATATTTATGCAGTAGCTCTGCATCGATCATATCTGTAGTTTATTTGCAAGCACAGTGGTTCAATTGAACCAAAAATGTGATACAAATAAATTCGCCTGCAAGTTGCAAAATTTTACATTTAGAAAAAATGGCGTACGTAAAGTCAGGCGCCGACGACTTTGGGATGCCCGTACCAATAGCTTGCAATAAAATCTGGTTTATTGCATAAAAACAACAAAGACATTTGATTGCCAAATTAGGTTCCTTCATAAAAAACACAAACAGAAGAAATTTTAAACAACAATTTCTTTTTGACCGATCGTTTCTATGGGAGCTAAATGATAGCTATATATAGTAAACCGATTTCGATTAAATTTGACTCAATGCTTTGGCTTTTTTAAAAAAGATCTGAGTGCCAAATTTGGTTCAAATATCTTTAAAAACAAGCGAAACACAATGAATTTTATATAAAAAACATTTTTTTGACCGATTGGTCCTATGGGAGCTATACGATATAGTCAACCAATTAAGATAAAATTTGGTACAGTGCTTGAGACCTATAAAATACGTGTGCCAAATTTGGTTGCAATTTCTTCATAAACCAACAAATTATTCAGCTAAAACTTTTTTTTCGAGGTTCTGTTTTTGCGTGCTCCGGAAAACGAATTTATTGGTCGATATTTCCCTTTGGATTTATTTTGCATCAATAAATTCGTATACTTCCGTAATTTTTCAAATAAATTCTCCTGTGGTGTTGGCCCAAAATTATTTGTATTTGATACAAAACACATGACATGGTTGCCTATATGTCAATAAAATGTTTACATTTTATTTTCCTTAAACTACTACTAAATGTTCTTTATATATAAACAATAATGAATAAAATAACACAAAAATTATGCTTTAGCAACAATCTTTATTAAAATTAAATTATTATTATTAATTTCCTCGAATTTCATCATTCATTGAAATCATTTTTTATACAATGGAAATTTTATTTCGCCTTATTGTCAAAATATGTTTGTGCGAACTTTGGGTTGATTTTGAAAAATAAAATTACAAAATATATTTCTGCATATAAATATAATATAATAGTATTAAAGAATATTTGAAAAAGTATTTCATTATAAAATGCGTACCTTTTTTAACCTTTTTTTTTAATTTTTCCGAATCTTTGTAATTCCTCTTGCAACAAAACATTTGTTTGCAAATCACATGAAAAACTCGGTTTTGTAAAATTAGGCGCACTAAACATTCGGTTTCATAACAATTTCGAAACAATTTTTGGATTTTTATTATCCTGAGTTTTTTATCCAATAAACGGTTAACATTAGATTTAAAAATACCATTATTTTTTTTGTTGTCATATTTTTCTTTTTATTTTCTTTTGCAACAGAATAATTCAAACCACATTAAAAACTCGCTTTCGTGAAATAAGGAGCACTAAACAATCGGTTTCAAAGCGAACACGAAAAAAAATTTGGATTATTATCCTTATTTTTTTTATCTAATAAACGGTTATAGTTATATTAAAAAATTCAATTTTTTTTAAGTCACGATTTTCAACATAAGTTGTGTCACACTGAGAAATTCCTTAGGAATTTCTCTACCTCAAAAGTCAAAATTTTAGACCACTGTGCGCCGCTTCTCTTAATTGATGCACTCAGAAAATAAGCGTTAAAGCGCATAACAAGGACTCTATAGTTTTATACTTAAAAAAGCTTCAGAACTGAACAAATTGATATCCTGTTTAAATTCTTTGTTTTCCTTTAAGATCTTTCCATTTTTAAGACATGTAATACATATATAAAAAAAATTAGACACCCCGACCAAAAGTTTTATGCTTATAAGTCATAGAATCCTATATTGTTTACTATTTGGTTTCATTAATTTATTTGGGTAAAAATTTATATATGTATATATAAGTGCTCTTAGAGTATAACCTATGGATCTTACTTATTTTGTATGTTACTAAATAAATTTAAAAAAAATATATTTTGACTCTTATTTAAAATTGATATTTTTCTTAATTTTTTTTTTTTTGTTCATTCTGACTTAGATAATTAGTTAGAAAATTTTTAAAAGATTTCAAACCTTTAGAATTGAAAAAAAATTGTGGCTCTTTTTATTCAAAATCAATTTTATTCAAATTTTTTTAAATCATTCTGATTTTATTTAAGTAGCGTCAGCTAATTTTTTTAGCTGTTAATCTTTTATAAATATTTGTAATCTTTGTTTTTTAATAATTATTACAGTTGCAACAGCCTATTCCATTATTTTTTAATGTTACTATATATTTATCATATGCACTTAAAAAAAGAATAGCTTAAATGAACCACTGTGCGATGCTGCAATTGAGCAAAGTAACTTTGCTTTAAATTTGAAAAATAAAATTTTAACATTTAAACTGCAATCTCATAGACAAATAAATAAAAGTATATTTAAGAGGGCATATAAAATTGGAAAAATAGTAAGAGAACTCAGCAAATAAATGTCATGTCATATATGTACTATATTTATTGGTTTTTTAATTTTTAAGAAGTTTTATTATTATTTCTTTTAATGTGCACTCAAACATATGATATTTTTAAACGAGGGTAGGCTAAGAAATAAACTGCCTAGTCTCTTTTTTTTTTTGAATGAGATGATTTTTAGGAAAGCACGCAATATCGGAATATAAATATAGATATCGATAAGAAAAGTAATATTAACAATTCGGATCGATTCCAGTATAAAAAAAGACCGACAATTTTTATAAAAACGAAGTTTTTGACCCTTGCAATTTAAGAAGCAACATCCGTTCTTTAAAACTCTCAAGGTTTGGTCAAAAAGCCTCATATTTTTCAAAAATTAAAGAAATAATTGGTAAAGATAAATTTTTTTTTATAATTTTTGAAATTAATTACAATACATTTTTTTAAGTAATATGTACAATCACATGTTTAGTTAAAGGATAAGTACCTAGCCAGGAAGAGGCAGCTCTTCAAAAATTTAAATAAAGGTCCATATCTAAAATCCATATTCTCAGGGTTTTGTCAAGGAGCATCATATATTTTCAAAATTAAAGAAATTTCTGATGAAAGACATATTTCTTAAAATAATATGTTCAGTCGTATGTAGAATTAAAGGATAAGTGCGTAACGAGGAAGCGGTAATTCTTCAAAGATTTGAATAGAGTTTCATATTCAAAATCCATACAGTATATGCATATATTAGAAGAAAATCATACTTTTCGATAGGGATACAAATTTCGTAGTTTGTTAGTTTAAATTTACAAAAAATATTTTTTTTTTTTTGCGATAGGTTATGATCCAATATTAAGTAAATAAAATTAAAAAATAAATAAATATGTTGTAGGAGATTCTCTGAAAGTTCTACACTCTTTTAAAAGATAATATTTTTTTTAAGAATTTTGTGTGATTTATTGATTAAAATGGGACTGCGAATGAAAATAAAAAGAGTTCCAACTGTCTTTATGCCTTGTGTATCGACAGGGCGAACTTTACGTATTATATTGTCAATTATATGTGTGCCCAAAAATTTTTAATGGTCTAATGGGGCCTGAATAGTCGGCGGAATACATTTTTTATATTTTACTCCAAAGTCCGAGAAATTTTAATCAATATTTTGAGATTGAGTCCGAGATGGCGCAAGTTCTATTTTTAAAAAGCTGGCATGCCGATGATTTCACAGCCGCCCCTCGTTTAACTACACTTCCACATAGCACGTCAATGCTAAATAACTTGAGCAAAAATCAAATAACTGGAACTGGAGCAAAGCATAGAAACGAACCGGAACAAAAACAAAAACTTCAACTTCAAACCAAATGCGTACGTGACATATAAACAAAAAAGCCCGTCCGGAAGCAAAGTTATAGCCACAATTGTAGCCAGGGCCTGGTGTTAACGCCCATTGTTGAGTGTCTACGTCAGCAATGCGCTTTTGTTGGCAATATCTTAGGACCAACAACAACAACAAAAAACAATAGAGAATGCAACGACAATTGGGAACTGAGAGCTGGAGAACTGGGAACTGGGAACTGGAGCGCAAAGACGCAGTAGAAACTTGACAAATTTATTTGCAACGCGACTTGAGTGCCAAATGGATGCGTTTCTTTAGTAATTCTTCCAGCTGCCACTGCTGGTGGGATGAGGAGCAACTCTGCCCCACACAGACCGAGGCATGAAAATTGCCAACGACATGCAATTTATTTAATATTTGGTTTGCCCAAAAAAAAAAAAATAAGACATCCGCACACTTTTTGTCATACTCGGAATATGAATTGTGGTTACCCGGCATGCTCGAATTCGAGAGTAAATTTTTCACCAAACTGACAACAGACGCTGTGACGTCAGCTGTGGCAACAGAAGGAAACATGCCACAATAGCCAGCAGCCATGCTAGCAGTTCCAAGTCCCTTCGGATGCTATACAAAGGTATCTATATATATATATAGATATAGTACCTACTAGATACATATTTTGTTTGCAAGTGCATTGAAATTGTGTTTCCTTGGCATGCAGCACGTTTTTAATAAAAGAAAATAAATGTTGCATAACGCAGGGCTGGCTGGCTGGCTGGCTGCATGCCACCAAAAGTTGCACTCAGCAACTGGCTTGACTTGTTGCTTTAAGCTAAGGAAATAAATGGAGAAAAAATTCGATTAGCCGGAAGGATGGCGTTGTAATACACTGCTTACAAAAAAGGAAAAAAAATATTGTCTACGACGAGTTTTTTGGGAGTGGAGTACTTAGTTGGAATGTATTTGAGAAAAACTTTTGGGATTATCTCGAAGTGACGTTGAGAAACGGTTTGAGTCTTTTTTAAGTTCTATTTCAACTCAAACGTATTCATATTTTAAGCCATTTACAACGATTTAGCTACCTTAAATAAGTTGGACCAGTCGAAAGAAAGATTATTGAATAGGGTGGGTCATCTGTCGGAGTTCATTTGAGAAAAGTCAACTTTTGGGTCTCGAAGATAGTTAGAAGAGCTTTTTGAGTCGTAGTTGAACTGAAACGTATGTATTTTTTTGGCCATATATAATGATTTGGTGGGCTTTTATAAATTGAACCATCTAAATAGGGTTTATCATCTTTTGGTGCTTATTTAAGAAAAGTAAACTTTTCGTTTTTTGTAAGGCTCGCATTCCAAATATATACAAAAACTGTTTGAGTCTCAATTAAACTAAAAAATATTCATCTTTAAGGCTTTTTATAACAATTTAGCTTTAATAAGTTAGATAGGGTGGGCCATATGTTGGCTTGTTTATTAAATACACTTTATTTGTATATTTTCCAACAATATTGAACAATTATCATAGGAAATAAATAGAGAAAAATTTGATTAGCCGGAAGGATGACGTTTTACTACACAGCATTGAATATAATATTATCTATGCCGTGTTTTTTTTTTGATGTGATACTTAGTTGGGTTTATTTAAAAAAGTCAACTTTTTGATTTTTGTGAGACTCACATATCCAAGATATCTAGAAAACCTGTTTAAGTCTTAATTGAACTGAAACGTTTTTATATTTCAAGACTTTTACAACGATTTGGCGAGCTTTAATAAGTTTGATACGGTGGGCCATTTGCTGGTTTGGTTGATAAGTTAATTTTATTCGTATATTTACCAACTAAATTAGGAAAATGTGTATTCAAAATGCAAGTTTGAAACTACTCATTTATGCATAAAAAAAGTTTCACCCAGGGGGATCGGCAGGGGGATTCCATGGCACAAGTTACTGACTTGACATCGTGGGTTTTCCCTCGGGTCCTGAGCTCTCGGAGGGGCCATGACTCCAGAGTCATCGTATTGGAGTTATATGAAAAGCATTATTATGATTTTATCTAATCATCAATTCTCTCAGAAATCCTTTCTATACTTTTTTTATGTTGATCTCACACTTTTCAACAATTATATGGTACGTAAAGATTTATAGGGGCCCGGATCCGAGATTTCCCCGGGGCCCGTATATTCTCTCTACGGCCCTGAGCATAGTAAAAAGTCGAGTCTATGAAGCTGGCTATAAAGAAATGTCGAGAAACAACACACCGTGACCTGACCTTGAAGAATTGTTTGTCACTGTTCCGTGGAAAAGAAGGTTCAGAAAGGGAAAATGAAGTCTAGACCGCCCGATATTTCCACTTATCAAATTCCCCAACGCCAATAAAAAAAAATGGCCGCCACGACTGGGCTCAACAGGGTCGTATGCGTATATAATAATTTTCGATACCACATTTTTGCGATGCTCGGCGACTACGATTAAGTAGTATGTATATACCTTGACATATGTCGAAGAGAATTCCCTTTGGATGGATATCTTCCGAATTATGAGTGCTTAACAAACAAACTAACAGATGGCCCACCCTACATATCGTTTGAACTCACTCGATGTAAGTGACTGGCAGTCTTATCGATTATGGATATTCCTATGATATACACTGTCGGGTAAAAGTTTCCGGACACTTGAGAAATTATACGGCATTAATTAGCGAGCGCGAAAAGAGCTTCAAGCGTGTGTTCAAATTGTTCGATAATAATATTCAATTATCAGCAACAGAAAGTTATCAATAAACTAAGTTAATAAAACACTCATTCAAACTCTCCAAAACCTATCTGCAAAATAAACAAAAAGATAGAACGTAGAAATTCATGGAGTGGTCGGCCCAATTCCATGATCTAAGTTCATTCGAACTTCTTTGGGATGAATTTGATCGTCATATCAGGAAACCGTGTCTGTCTTCGAAAGAAACTCTCTGGATTGCATTAAAGAAATCATGGGAGCAGCTGGAACCAATTGCTCTTGAAAAACTAGTCAAAAGAATGCCTCGAATAGTCGCAAAAGATTTGAAAGCTAAAGGTGGATATTTTGACGAGATAAAAGTATAATCGTTCTACGAGTCCAAACATATTCTCTTTTACAGTTGAAGTAATATATTGAAGTTTTTTCACATCCTATCAATAGTTTCATCTACACTATATCCAAACGCTGTCTTATGGGCCAGAACAAAACAAAAGCTTGTACAGTTACAGATTCGAAGAAGCAAATGGAGCTGGATCAACTACATTCTGCGAAGGGAAGAGGTGATCTCACAAGAACAACGATTGACAGGAACCCCAAGGAAGCCGTAGACGAGGAAGGCCAGCAAACGCCCAGAGGCGACAGCTCGAGCCGGAAACCAATGCTACGCGTCTTAGCTGGAATGAAGTATAGAGACTGGCACAAAACAGAGACGAATAGAATAAAATCGTTGTGGCCTTATGTTCCACCTTGGAGCTCTAGGAAATATACTCGTATGATCAAATTTTTTAATTTAAGCAGTAATTATTTGGTGCCCAGAAACTTTTGCCCGGCAGTTTATGTCGAAGAGCATCCACTTTGGACGACTATGATCCGAATTATAAGTGATAAACAACTAAACCAACAGATGGCCCACCATGTCAATTAGACTCACTCGATTGGTATTATAAGTATAATAAATAATTCCCTGTTTGACCCTTGGAGTGGCATAGAGGATCTCTATTAATAACTGTTCGAACAGAACAGGGACCTACAGCTTAAAGCCGAATCCGAACGGCGGTGTCTTTAAAGAATAGAGACCTTCATGGCAAATAGCGTCTTTGAGGTAGCGATGCCAGTGCTAGGCAAATGCACCAGTGCTACTGCGGGGAATCGAACCACCTACCTTCGGTTTTAGAGGCGAGCACGCTACCACTTACGCCACCGACGACCTTAAGTCATTAAAATCTACTTGAGAGATTAAGGACATGAAAACTTTCAAGTCTTCTTTGAATTGACTATATGGATGTAAGATATGAAATTGATCTAAAGTCGAATCGTGCTCATATATCCACATAAATAAAGCAATCCCCTGTCTTTAGTTCTTCATATCTACAAAATCTTAGTGTTCATACGTACAGATATTGCATCCATTGAACAAATATATAACACTTATACTCCCATGTGTACCGTGCATTGAGTGTAAGAAAATAAAAACAGTGTTGGATAACGCCAACAGGTATGATAAGAGAAAGGGATTGCACGTCAGCTATACATTTTTAATTTAAAATGCGCGCCATAAGTACGCATTATACACACTCAATTTCCTTTTCCATTTTACCAACATTTCATGGCATCCAAACTCCTTCCGGGATCGACACTAGCGCATGAGTTGCTTATCAAATGCATTCCTTGCGACAGCCCTAGCCAAAGCCACAGCAAATCCTTGTTGTGCTTGCTGTTTCTATGCATCCTTCCCGTATGCGTGTTGCCAGGACTCAGCCAACAGAGACCTGCCACACAATAACTACATACCCCATTATAGACCCTCATCCTCACCCCTCCTTTCGCCCTACAAATGCTATGCTCTGGGCCAACTAACGTTTCGCAAACTTTACGCTCATTTTCATGGCAGCAGCTTGAAAGGTGCACATTTCGTAATATCCTGTTGCATTCACTGCTGCTCCCCTCTCTCTGACACTCCCCCCTGCTGCTGTTTAAAAGCATGTTTGCTGCTTAAAGCCGTCTAGTCGTACTAGTTTCTATAGTGTATTGGATTTTGCTAGCTGTTGGTACTAGAAATTTAATCCTAATGAAGTTTTGCAAAAATTTCCACGAATTCACTAAATACATATCGTAATGTTCGCTCATTTTCCACTCATATTTGTTGCATCAATTTTCATTTCCAACTAAAGTTACAACAGGACCTGTCCAACAGCCAACAGTCCTGCCAAATGGCCCATAAACTACATGCTTCTGCATGCCTAGATAAGGCTAATAGGATTTCTAACTGGTACGTTTCAATTAGTAGTTGCCCACACACGTGTATTGCGGCACAGTGGTGCCAGATATAGGTAAAAAATGTAAAACAAAAATTTATGTTATTTCTAACTTAAACGAAAAATGTTTTAAAATTGGATGGAAGTTTTAAGGACCAAAACATTCGAATACTCTGTAGCTAAAGGACCAGGGATGCTTTGAGTTCGTTTGAATAAGTTGTATATGGAACTCTCTTAAGCAAAATTAAGATTTAAGCCTCTTTAAATGATTTCCTATTTCTAAACTTTAAAAAATAAATGTCTGCTGTCATAAGATTTAGCAACAATTTAAAGGTGAATTGAGGCCCTATTCTCCATTGGGAGAAAAGAATACCGAGAATAACAAGAATCTGTGAATTCGATGCTTATGCTTATTTCGAAACTTCTCAGTTGTTGTAAATTGTAGGGTAACAGAACTATCCAACATAGCTTAAAAAAGCGTATTGACATAAAAGGACACAAACTAAGTAAAATAAATATAAAGTTTTTGAATCTTAAATTGCTAGGTAAGCAAAACCCTGGGACCGCCCTTTTAAATCTTAAATTATCTACTAGCAATCAGTTTTTCGAGGAAAGTTGAAAAATATTGACTACAATGGGTCCATCTGAGATAAGTTCCCATAACCTGCTCCAAGTGATTCTTAAAAACTGCGTCATGCAGATCAATTCATAGGAAAATTTTTATTTTTTTACCATTTTTGTACCCTGTACCGTATGGTACTAAGGATATATTAAGTTTGTGCAAGCCGAAAATGTATGTAACATATAGAAGGAGACGTCGGAGACATCCCACAAGTTACCTAGAAATATGAATCAGTGTGAATAGAGAAGTCGATATACCCATGTCCGTCTGTCCGTCTGTCCGTCTGTCCGTCCGTCCGTCTATCCGTCCGTCCGTCCGTGTGAACGCCTAGATCTCAGAGATGGTAAGAGCTAGAGTTACCAAACTTTCACATTAGATCTCATATTATTCCATAGGAGGCAAGTTTATTTTATTTTATTGATATCAGGGTTAAATTATATAGCTCCCATAGGGGTGTTTGAGACGACCTCGACAAATCAAAAGTGTTTTAGATGAATAATTCGTTTGTTTATAAAGATATCGTAACCAAATTTGGTATTCGTAAGATTTTTATAGTTCCCAATCACTGAACCAAATTTGATCAAAATCGGTTGACTATATCATATAGCTCCCATAGGACCGATCGGCCAAAACTAACTTTTTCTTAAAGAAAAGTTCGCTATATTTCTTGTTTTTTAATTAAGATATCGTAACCAGATTTGGCGATTTGAAATTGTTTTAGACCATACATATTAAGCAAATGTGCTTCAAATTTTGTAACAAAATCAGTTGACTATATCATATAGCTCCCATAGGTCCGATCTTCCAAAAATCGATTTTTTAACATAATTTGTTGTGTTTCGTTTGTTTGTCTATAGATATTGAGACCAAATTTGACATTCATTAAGTTTTTTATAGTTCCTAAGCACTATATCTAAATTTAATTCAAATCGGTTGACTAGTTCATATAGCTCCCATAGGACCAATCGGTCCAAAAATACGTTTTTTATACAAACATTCGATGTGTTTTGTTTGTTTAGTAAAGATATTTGAAATACAATTTGTGCATTCATATCATTTTTAAAGTTAATTTAAGCACTGTGTCAAATTTTATTGAAATCGGTTGACTATAGTTCCCATAGGAACGATCGGTCAAAAAAAAAATTTTTGCTTAAAAATTCTTCTGTTTTTGGTTTTTTGTGAAGAAATCGGACTTTATTACAAGCTAGTGGTACAGGGTATCCTAAAGTCGTCCGCGCCCGACTTTACGTCCGCCATTTTTTTTTAAATGTAAGCTACAATTTACTTGGCTTTAAAAATATATTTTATATTATAATATAATATTTAATTGTGAGAAAACTATAAAATATTTTTGTAACAAATTTTTTTGTAATCTAAACTGTTTCTAAAAAAAATTAAATTTTTTGTTAAGCCAATGCATTTTTAAAAGCAAAAACTGTTTTTATTTTCAAAAAAATAAGAGAAAATCTTGATAGAAATATTTTAATTATTTAACTCACCTAACTAAAATTTAAATTTTGTTTTTTATAGAGCAAATTGGAAAATTTTACTTTTATTTTTTTAAGAATTTTTGAAAATTTAAATTTTATTTTGTTTTTAATATGTAAAGATTATGAAATTTATTTTTTCTAATTTTTTTAAGAAAATGGATTGGCTTAAAAAGAAAAAAATTATTAAACTTATTTCAAATACTTTTTATAAAAACAGGTTCAAATATAATCAAAAGAAAAGCTTTGTAAATTAATTATTTAAAATTTTTTTAATAAGTATTTATACTTTTATTTTTAAAGAAAAGTTGTGAAATTTATATTTTATTTTTTTATGAAAATTTGAAAAAAGGAATTTAATTTTTTTTTTTAAATAGGAAAGTTTTCAATTTTATTTTGTTTTTAATATGTATAGGTTAAAAACAAAAGGATATTTTCTCTTTTTTTAAGAAAACATAATCGCTAAAATGACTCAGGTTCAAATATAATCAATATTAAACTTTTTGTAGTATTAAGTAAAATATCTTTTCAGTTGGTTTTTTAAATTTTAAATTGTAACCAAAATCCCATCATTGTACATTTTTTAAGTAGAAAAGTTTATTAGACCACAAAATTAAAAAATTTCTTACGTAATCAGAAATCACGTTAATTGTAAATATTATAAGTTAAAATAGTAAAATAAATAATAAAAAAAAAAATCAATAGTTAAGTCAAAATTAAAGTAAAGAAACATAGCGAGCAAATTAAAATCAATCTACCTAGACCTAAGAGGTATTTCTCTCTCATTCAATTATTTGAAATATTTTTTTTTTAGTAATTTCGGTTAATACCAAAGAAGGAATAAAATAAGATTGAGAACGAAAATTCATTTCGATAATCTGCAACCCCTTCAGAAAAACAAAAAAAGGTTAATTAACCTTTCAGCAAATCTAAAAACGATTAGGAATCAGCTACACCAAATTAATCAAAAAGTATATAATCGTTAGTATGGATGTTTTAAACCGATATGCGTCCGGAAATATTTCCAAATGTTGGAGCCATTTTATTAAACTGATTTAATGAGATAATTCGATTCATGTTATAGTTTAGTTAATTTCGATCTTGCTTTTTGTGACTAAATTTAAGATTATGCGCATGATATGAAACCCTTTTCGAGAAATTCAAAAACGTTTCAGAATCAGCTACCCCAACTCAATTAAAAAGTGTAACATTGTCATAGCAAACCCAAAAATCGTCCTCCGATATTTTCACTCTCAGACCACTGTGCATGGTGCTCTTTGCATGCGTGCAGCATTAATTAATTCGGTTGGAAATTCCAAAAATATCTAAACGCCCGGCTTTGGTTTAATTGGACACGTTTTGCTGAATGGTTTGGACTGCATATATGATGTGACCCATCGATGGAGTATTTTTGTGAATATCTCTGCAAATGTTTCGCTCTTATGACAATTTCCTATATAGGAGGATGCCAACTCCAACTCAAAGTGACCAATGCAGACAGCTTGACATCTCTCGTTCCCATTTCGTGCCCTTTTACACTGTGACGCCTCCGATGCTGACCCAGCAGCAGTTGTTGCTGCAACAACAACAAATTCAACGCGTTCATTCACTCGGAGCGGAGCAGTGTCAGTGCAACTGACAGGCACAAATTACTAGTTCGGAGCGGAGCTGCTCCATGTGGCTCTCGATTGGCATTGGACTTAACCCATGACAATTGCAAGTGCTCTATGGTTAAAGTGCAATGTCAACAAAGAAGCCCATTTTCCAATTCTCCTACGACTTGAAGGCATCTAGAAGAT
This sequence comes from Chymomyza amoena, assembly GCA_037043745.1. Classification (NCBI taxonomy): domain Eukaryota; kingdom Metazoa; phylum Arthropoda; class Insecta; order Diptera; family Drosophilidae; genus Chymomyza; species Chymomyza amoena. The sequence goes on along the minus strand of JBAMAX010002794.1, from coordinate 126,123 downwards.
TGCATGAGGAGCATATGTGTTAGAAAAAGTGGATGGCAACATTTCTTATTATTGCTCAAATACTCAGTCAATCAGCAAATGGTTTGATGGGGAAGTTTTTTCTTACACCAACTTTTTACTTTCATTCTCTCTGAAATTTAATTAAACCTATCAACCATCCATCTAAATTGTGCGCTTATTTGTTTTAGTTGTTTTTCAGAGTCTGGCAACTCATGCGTCTGACGGTCTGGCAACTCATTCCGCTGTCTACGCCATATGTCACAATTGCATGCGAATGACTACATACATATATTCGTTTGTTATTCGTTGAGTGCACTCGTTCTACATTGCATTCAATTTTTTGAAGAGCTACTAAAACCATAAACTCTAATTAAATGAATGTCTTCCTACGGTTGAGTGCTTCACTTCACTTCCATCGCTTTTTTTTCATCGCACATCTCAGTTGAAACTTGAATAATATAAAAAATATCTCACAATAGAAACATTTGTTTTCATTAGAATAACTATGTTAGTATGTCTACAATGGGTCGATATTTTTGGTGCAATATAAAGATATTATGGCATAAAAAACAGCCTTTCGTTTAAAACTTAATTGGCAATATTTCTGAAATACTATTCTCGACTAGTAGACTCGGAAAAAAGCAATTAGCCAAAACTAATGGTTTTCTTTAAGTCAAGGTAGTCTTTAGCAGGAAAAAGTCTCAGTAGTTCGGAATATGAGCTTCGAAAGCGATGTACGATGATGCGGACTTGGCAATACTACATAACGGGAAAACCAGTACACCTTTCCAAACAAGCACCGGTGTTAGGCAAGGATGCCCCCTATCACCTCTACTATTCAATACAGTAGTTGACGAGGTTATGGTAGATGCATGCAGGTCTAGGCGTGGGATTACGTGGAGTCTCACCCGTCATTTGAAAGCCCTAGATTACGCGGACGACATTTGTCTCATCTCTCATAAGCTAAGTGATATCCAAGCCAAAGTGAATGATCTCGAGATGCTTGCCAGCAAAGTCGGACTCTCGATAAATGCATCCAAAACCAAAGCGATGCGTCTCAACCACACCAGCCTAGGTAGCATAACCATCTGCGGGAACATTATCGACTTTGTCGACAGTTTTTCATACCTTGGCACCACAATTTCCATCAGTGGTGGGATGGATGATGATATAGAGACTCGTCTAAGCAAAGCGCGATCAGCGTTTAGACGCTTATTCCGCATATGGAGAAACGAGCAAATAAGCAGAAGAACAAAGCTGAGGATCTTCAATGTGAGCGTTTAATCCATCTTGTTGTACGGCAGCGAGACGTGACTGGCCCCATAGATAATGATATCAAAAGCACAAACATTTGTCAACAAGTGCCTTAGAATTATATGCGGGGTATTCTAGCCCAACAGGATATCAAACGCGGAACTATGACACTGTACTAGTGAAGTTCCTTTTTGCACTCAGATAAGAACACGCAAGTGGCGTTGGATTGGCCATGCTCTGAGAAAAGACCGAAGCAGAATCGTCAGGATGGCCTTGGTATGGAACCCCAAGAAAGCAGACAATTGGGAAGGCTAAAGGCAACCTGGCGTCGTACAATACTAAACGAATTGTCCCAACGCAACATCACCTGCGACACACCAAAGCAAACTGCGCCAAACAGAGTCCGGTGGAAGCGGCGCTGAGTTCGAATAAGGTTCAAAAAACTCCAGGCATTCTGGACTTTGAAAAAGCTTTCAAAATACCTTTTCGAACTGCTTAAAAACAAGTATACCTGGGTGTACATAATCAATTTTGATTATTTTATTTAACACAAAAATGTATCCAGACAAGTTAACACAATAATTTTGATATTCCTAAGATCTAAGCGCTTCGATCTTCTCACACTTAACTTCCATCTTTTAAAACGAATACTAAAATAGTCCCAGCTGAAACTGGGTAAAAATACTTTTCGGAATAAAAATTTACAAAAGATTTCCATGCACTTGTACTCGATAAATGCAAGTAAGTACAATGGAGATGTATTGTACACTTAAAAAAATTGGGTAAGTTCACATGATGTATAGCGATAAGTCCAACCACCTAATAAGATTGTTTGGTCGCTTTTCAGAGAAACTGCCGCCTGCACGTCGAAGCTTTTGGGAGCACCATTTGTGTTCATATCCGGTGTCTGCTCCGTAGCAATATGGGTCAGTGAGACGCCGTCCACAATAATAGTATTGGCTAAACGAATCCACACCGATGCTTTGGATCCCTTAAAGCAAAATCATGCCTCAAATTCCATACTTGGCTGCAACATGTGTTTTGGTGGATTCACACAGAAATTTCGGCCCAGCAGCCATTCTAAGATATCTTCTCCACAATTGAGTGGCCCATTCACCTTTAGGATGCGAGCTCCTAGCTCTTCTGCAGCGTAGATAATATGTTGATATATGATGTTGCACCGAATCTAAAGTATTCTCTTCTTGGCAAAACTGATCCTTGCTGGCAATTTCCTTAATCGATAAATGCAAGTATGTCAGATCTAAAATGGGATTTGATCTTGATCTTGCATGAGATTCAACGAGCTTTAAAATAATGCCTTCAATATCTTCAATATCTTGTCCGATATTAACTTGAATCCAAATGGTCCGATTATAAATGCTTCAATAGTGATTGGCAACAAAGAGATCTTGAGCGGCTTAAGCTGCAACTATGGCACTGTCGACGCTAATTTGCCTGTCTGGAGAGCTGCGCTCGGTTGGGCCAATAAAAACATGGAATTGCATGGAGAACTTATCGATGATAGCAACTGGCTGGCCACAACTTTTTATAAGACTCCCAAGATACTAGATGTGGCCTTGCAATTGAACAAAGCAGGAGGCGCCATTAACATACAAGCAGGTGAACAAAACTTCATTGAAGATGTGCGTTTTGGGTTGGGTTAATCTTTCATATTAACAATGAAACTCTTATACGTTCTAAAGTATTAAATTAATACTAAAAACTTTTTAAAGCAGCCTAGCAGATTCTTGGAACTTTACACTTTGAAAACCATGAACTACGAGCACTATGCTAATTGGATCGCATTAAATATTCAGGACGGTTTCTGAAGAAGACGTGTTTGTGTTGAAGGACAGAATGGAAGTGCAATAGCCACCATTTGAATTAAGCAGTTTAGATAAAGTAGTGGAACGCTTTTTTTTCGAAAAAGTGTTCCTCACAAAGAGGTGGGGCACTGCGACCAAAAGGTCTTTTGTGCCATACCCTTCAGTCAAAGCAAAAGACTCCGCTTTCCGCATGAATAGCAGTAGGTCTTTTGTTGGTATTGACCTAAGGTGGAAGGGACTAATCCGTTCCATAGGCTCTGTCCTATACCAGCGCTAGGCAGTCACAGAGATATACTATATGTCTGTTGGTTTCATAATCTTTTAGACAGAGCCTGCACTCTAAAGAGTCCGATAGGCCATTTTTCTGAAGATGCTATCTAACAGTGTGGTGGCCAGATAGGTAAGGAGCTTTAGGTCCGCTCTACCAAGACCTTTTGTCTTGATCGCATCCAGAGGTTATGTCAAGCACTTTTGCTTGACGAAGCCCCGAAAGGGAGAACCAGTATCTCCTATGTTCTCCTGCAGCACAATTGTTTATCATGGTTGTGATTGTGGACCAACCAATATCACAAAACGGCGCAGGAGATGTAGTCAGGGTGGAGGCACCCTGTCGAGCTAGATCGTCAACGATCGTGTTACCATCCACTCCCCAGTGTCCAGGCACCAAACATAGCAAGACTTTGTACCGGAAGGACAGGGTTTGGAGGTAGTTATGGCATTTTATTCATTCTGGAGGAGATGCTCAAGTATGACAATGCCCTAATAGCAGCTTGGCTATCTGTACAAATGCATATGTTTGCTCCCCTAGTTCCCTTGAAAAGGATACTTAGGGCGCAGATCACTATGGCATGAATCTCCGCTTGAAAGACGCTGTGCGAGATGCCCATTGCGGTAGAGATTCTGGTGTTGGGTCCAACGATTGCAACACCTACACCCTGCCCAGTTTTGGCCTCATCCGTGAACCATTGTTGCCATCGGGGGTTTCCACAGGGGCTGCCCAAGTCTCCCGACTTGGGAGAAGAGGTCGAAATTTATTGTTATAAAAAAGTTCCGTGATCATAAAATCTGATCTAGAGCAGATCGATACGTCAGGAAGGGAATATATAAGTGCGGCATGACCAGTGTCACTTGCTAAGAGTCCAGATGTGATCTGTATGCGTAGTAGACTCTGCATGTCTGATTTTTTGATGAAAATGTGCATTATGTTAATTGGATCGCATTAAATATGCAGGACGGTTTCTGAAAAAGACGTCAAAAGACGTGTTTGTGTTGAAGGACAGAATGGAAATGACAATAGCCACCTTTAGAATTAAGCCGTTTAAAAAAAGTGGTGGTACGCAATGTAGCGATCCTAATATAAAAATAATGCGAATTAAATGCAAAACTACTAATCTCACAATGCTTTAAGACTCTCTTTTCGGACATAGTAATAACCTTGGCAACAGTTTCAACAGTTTCATATTTGCAACCAATTAGTGGTAGTGGTATTCTAGTTAGTCAACAATGATATTGTTAAAATGTTACCCAAAAAACTGTTAACTCAACAAATTCTTCGTGCTGATTCAGCCCATGAAGACAACAAATCCTTTGGTCAATGCCAGCTTTTTTGCTATTCAAAGTCAGTCGGAATGCTGTCAAAATGTATAAAACTTTATAGAAGGGTTAGGAGTGAGCACCCAGCTGCAAGTAGCTGGCTACACCCATTTTATTGAAAATGTAGAAAAAATGTTTAAAAACTTGTTTTGCAGCATAAACAGGAGCTTTTGTTTTGGAAAGAACAGGCAACCCTGAGGATGAGCCATGTCGTTAGCAGCGACTGCTATAAAAATATTTTATAAAACTAGATTAGATTTTAGTTCGGTTTTTTATTTTTAAATTAAGCTTAAACTCTAAAGCCTTTTAGCCACAAAGCCAGCACATTTCAATACAAATGTTTTCAAATTTAAACCAGTTCAACTAATAAAGTTTTAAAAGCCAAACTAAATTGGTAGCTTTGCTTTGCTCCAACTCACGTGCCAGGTGCAAACTCGAATTCCTTCAGCCGTCAGTTGGGGCAAGGATTATGCAGCCTCAAGCCTCAGGCTGTCTGTCATTTTGCCACAAAATCCAAACTCTGCAGTTAAAGTAAAACGAAAAAAATAAACAAAAACAAAATAAAATCTAAAGCCGTAGACAGAACAGAAAAGATAGACCAACTGCTATGGCATTTAGATATTTCCAATTGAGGGGGAAAAAACACGCTCCTAACTCGACTCCAGGACTCTGTTTATCAGCTGTCCTATCTCTGTCAGACGCTTTGCCGTGTTTGTTTGACTGGCAAAGATTGACTTGGGAGTGATAAGAAAGGAACTGAAATCATTTTGCTGCTAATGGAATTGCGTTGATGGAATTTTTATGGCTCTTGTGTGCGTGTGTATGTGTGTGTGTGGCATCTGTGTGGGTGTCAGCTAAAACAATACAAAATGTCAGCTCCAATTGGAACTTGGATGACACCCCTCACCATATTACAAACGCCAAGTTTTTATGCTTATTTGTCAATAATAATGAACTGAGCTCTTGTCAGTAGTCCCTACACACACACACACACACTCGCACACACACATCCATAAACAATGGTAAACAGTTTTATTGGATTTGTGCGGCAAAATGGCAGCCATTTTCCGGCTAAGGAAATTGCTGTTTGCACTTCAGTCGCTTCATATAAAATGGAAATCGCATAAATCTACATAAAAATTGAATATAAAAGTCAATTTTTTTTTTGTTTTGTTTTAAAGCATTGTAAAATAGGCCCGTAGTAAATAACAAAAGCAGCTCATAAAATAGTGGACACCTGCCGCGCCCCACACCACCCCTTCCCTTACACATCACTTTGCACATAATTTCGAAAATATTTGGGAAATTCTGGAAATTTTATGCATCCCAATGGGCTCAAACCTTTCATTGTAGTATGTGTCTGTGGAAGACGGGGGAGGGAGAAAGGTAGACAGGGAGTGACACGGCTCGTGCGGGTAATACATCAAAAGAAATTAAAACGCAGTGCGGTTGGCATGGCAATGGCGGGGGGTGCGCTGGGCTGGCACAATATTGCTACCGGCTAAAATAATGAAGCGAGAGTGCACAAACACACGCATACTCGCGTAGAGGGTGCTTTTTTTGGTGCTGTGTTTTTCAAACATGCATAATTGGCATTGTTATGTTAACTTACAAACAATAATAAAGACACAATGTTGACAAATCAATCATGTGCTCTGGAGAATAATTAGTTTTGGTAAATTTCGAACATTTCGGGGTTGTCACTGAACAAACTGGTATTTCGTTAGGGTTTGGACTGTTGAGTCCAAAAACAAGCGCACACTATAACATTTCTGGCGGACTCATTGGTCATTACTCAATGTTAGGGTAGCCACTGCTTTTTAATATTTTTACTTAATTTTTTTGCAGAACTATGTTCTAGAACCTAAAAACCAGAAAATTTTGAACAATTGATATTTGAGAGAATGAGTTGAATTTGTGGATTGGTGAAATGATTTATTTATATATATAAAAGAAAAACCTCAGATTTCATCCAAAACACTTTTAAATTTACGGTATTTTTATCCTTTAAAAACATTTTTTACGAAAAATGTTGAAAAAATACACAAAAACGCCCTTTGGCGACTCTCAAAAATCAAAATAAATATCCAATATGGATTTCTCGACCTCAAAATTTTGCAAATAAATATTTGGGTAGAGAATAATTAACGTTTTTGGACAAATGAATGATATATCTGATAAGAAAAAAAAATTGTGAAGAACTTATACGGCCACGCTCCGGAAAACAAAAACGAATAAATTTTTTTGTTTTTACGTGCTTCCAATTTCACATTTTTTGCTCTTATTATCTTGTCATATTTCACTTACTCGTAGTTAGCGCAGCTTTCCTTTCAATTTAAATTAACAGCGACTATGCTTTTCTTTTTTAAAAAGGGAATTTTTGATTTGTGCAAAACAAGAGCCATTTCAGCAAGAGACGGGCATTTTTCTATACTAGACAACAACCATATAAAAATATTTAAAATTTTTGTATTGTAAAAAAAAAAATATTAAATTATCTTACTTGACATTGTCATAATATCATTCATATAGTCTAAGATTACTGTAGAATATTTAAAAATTATTTTATTTTTAAATCTATTTTGCCAATTTGATTTGGTTTCACTTGTAACAAAATAATCGAACTGAAACCACATAAATAATGAATTTTTGTGAAATTGGAAGCATCGAACATGTAGTTTTAAAACGAATTTAAACTTAATATTTAATTCACTTAGTTCCCATTTTGAGTATAATTTTTTAAATAAAAATGTATTCTCAACATATATATTTTGATAGTTTTCGTAGTAATCAGTCCACAAATTTTTTGATAGAACGGATTTCGAGATATTTCAAAAAAGGAAAACTGTTTTTAAAATTAAAAAATAGTGTGTTTACTTAAAAAAAAAATAGCTCGGGATGTACAAAATCGATTTTAATTATTTTATTTATAAGCAATCAATATAATTATGAAAATTGTTTTTACATTTTTAAATTTTCTGAAAATTATGAAAAATTCTACATGAGTGAAATTTAACAAAAATTTATTTTAAGTTTAATCGATGGGTAATTCAATTGAATCGGTCATTTCAAAAACCTCATAAGTCCCTAAATTAGAATTTTTCAGGAATCAATAAAAACTGTTTCGTTCACAAACAAATGAGTTTTAACGGACTTTTTTATGCTTAATTTAGTATTTGAGGGATACAAAATTTAAATTGTGAATAACCTTAACAGTTTATTAATGAAAATAATGAAAAAATCCCTAAAAACTATTTTGGACTTATGTTGTTTTAGCAAGAAATAGGATAAGTGGAATTAATTTTAACCAAAACAACTGTTAAGGTTATTTAAATTTAAATTTTCTATCACTCAAATACTAAATTAAGCAATAAAAAGTCCGTTAAAACTCATTTGTTTGTGTATAAAACAGTTTTTATTGATTCCTGAAAAATTCGAATTTAGTGACTTATGAGGTTTTTGAAATGAACGATTCAATTTTAAGCGTCAAACTTAGTCATAAGTCACTGGACTTATGTTGTTTTTACAATGAACGTATTTTTCACGGTATTATTTGAAGAGAAAGGACTGTATTGATTTATATAGTTTTTACCCAGAATATCAGAATCCCTTTAAGGAACCATTTTCAACAAAAAAAGCATGTTGCAAAAAATGTGACTTATGAGGTTTTTGAAATGACCGATTCAATTATATACAGTTTAAAATTTGTCAAAATGTGTTTGGTACAACCAGAGGTATTTGTTTTTAAACAAATATATAAAGTTTTATTTTTTTCAAAATATCTTGAGATCCGTTCTATTAAAAAATTTGTGGACTTTTACAATGGAAACAACTAAAATATGTTATGAGTCTAATGATAACTTACTATTTTGCATATAAATATCTTATTTTCCAAACAATTTTATTTATATTATATAAATTACTAATTTAATCCTTGAATACTATATTTTAGGTATTTTTTTTAATTGTTAATAAATTGATTTTTTTAGTTTAAGAAAAATAATGGGATGTAGCTTCGTTCTTGGAGGAGTTTCCATATAACCTATAAAAGAAAAACGAAAATTCCGAATTCGCTTTCACAAGACGATCAAAACAAAATAACAAATCCGATTCAATGGAAATTGCGACAGCAGCCGACTAGAAAATGCAGTATACCATAGAAAATTTTTTTTGCGATAGTGTGGCTAAGAACTTATCGAACCACTTTCGTATATGCTATATAATCGATTTTGAATTGTATAAAGATACAAATATTCCATCTGTAAAAAAAAACATAGCTTTAATAAGACTCTCGCTCCTCACATAGATATCATCTCACATATCTTCCGTATTTTAGGCATGTGTAAATTTCGAAACATTCTTTGTTACACCTAAAAGTTACTCTACTAATATAAGCTTTCTAAAATTGAATAGCCCTTCTTATGCAAAATAAAAAAAAAACACGAGCTTTTAAATTTAAAAATAAATGTTATATCATTTCACATACCTTTCAGATTCAAAGATTCCAATATTCCATCTGTAAAATAAGCATAACTTCAATTAGACTTTATATATAAAAAACATATATTTTACTACGCTCCTCATTAGTTATCATCTCATATATATCTTCCGGACTTTAAGTAGGTATAAATTTATAAAAATCCTTTGTTACTCTTTAAATAAAGGGTCTAGCTGGATAAGGTATGTACTGGAAACTGTCCCCAGCGATTTTTGAAAAGTAATGATTCAATTCGATGCAGAATAGCAAAACAAAACTTTAAGACCAAATTTCAGTTTTTAAACTTAACGTGTTGCGGCTTAATTTAAAAAAACGTGTTTTTCAGGTGTATATAATTGCGTACTAAGCTATTGAATATTTTGGAGCCAATTTTTTTTTTAATCTAAGTTAGCACTACGGATGTTTAAAAAACAATATTTAATTTTACTACATACTTTTTGATTTGATGATGACAAACATCATCATTGCTCATCAAACGATTTTTAAAAATCTTCAGTTTAACATAACAAATAAAACTAATTTGTCTAAAAATTGTTTGTTACTCATAAAATAAGTTACTCTACTTATACATATAAGCTTACTGAAAATGTATCAATCTTCTTATACAAAATTAAAACTGAAAAAAAATTGTTTTTAAATTTGAAAATAATTGTTCCTACGCGTCTCAATAGATATCTTCTCACATATTCTTCCGAATTATTAAATAAAAATTTCTCAAAATTCTTTTTTACTTATCAAATTATTACTAGACTAATTCAATTTTACTGATTGCATGGATCTGACTACTCAAAATTAAACCAAACAAAATACATATATCGTTTTTAAATTTCAAAACGCAATTGTTTAAAAAAGTCACCCTCTATATGCGCTTACCCGTGACAGGTCAGACGACTGACAACACAGCACGTGTCACTCTTCGCTATTGCCATATTGCTAGGGCGGCTTTGCGGTGGTGTGCCGTGTGTATTGTGTTTTGTACTATGTCACTTGTACAGCGTCTGCACAAAAAACACCAAATGAATGTACTGGAGCAGACATAAAAGAAAACATAGAAAAATGTGGCAAAGTACGAAAATGGCAAGAAAAAGAATAGAAGATAAAGAAGGGCGCAAGCCCTAAAAGCAAGCCAAGTGGGACAGCTGACTGTTGCTTCATTGCACGAGTGTATCTCTTGTTGTTGTTGTTCTAGGTGTTGTTGTTGTTGTGTTGTGTTGTTTGTTGTTGTTGCTCAATTTAGTCCATTGGCTCCACTTTCACCGCAAGACAATTGCTAACAATCAGCTTGCTTACTCACTCACTCTGTACTCTGACATTGGGGTTGAAAGTGCATGACACACAATTGTTTCCTCTCACACACACACACGCACACACACACACACTGACATAGACACAGACACCCTCCAGGCATTGTCCATAGCCATTAATATACATACAAGGAACCACTAGCATGAGCCACCAAAATTGTTTTTGTGGTTACTACGACGTGGTTTATGGTTTCACATTTTCTGGTTTTACCTTTAGCTGGTTTTTTTTTCACCCGTTTTTTGACGTTGTCAGCTGGAAAGTCAGTAAAAGGGTATATTAAGTTCGTCTAAGTGTATGCAACAGGAAGTGGAAATGATTTCTGTCGCTATAGAGGTGGGTCTGAATATTTGAACTATGAGATCTGAGACAGCTTTAAAGTATACCAAATGTTTTAGGCAAAAACTTCTGTTGCTTAAGAAATTTAAGTTTTTTTCAACATTTTGAAATGATGCTACCCACAACCCCCACAAGTTATATAATTTTAGATTTTCGCGTGTTATTTGACAGAAATAAAATGCGATACCTTAGAAATTTTCTTGTTTGATAGTTGTTGAAAACTTCGAGAAGTCAATGCGAGAAGCCAACGAGAATCATCCCAAAATTAAAATTTATCTATGTTTTAAAAAATATCTTATTATACTATATAAAAACTTTTGTTTTAATAGAATATATTATGTTAATAAGTCACACTATAGTTTTCAGTGGCGTCCTGCCAAGTCCCACAACTAGGGGATTAACATGTATCATAATGGGCGTGCCGTAACAATTGCTGGCTCGGAAATACGACTACACTCTCCACGCGTGGGCGGCTGGAAACAGCCCATTAGTTAGTTTGCCACTGCTAAGGGGGCTGGCTAATAGTAATCGGGCTGGAGCTGGAAACTCCTAAAATTTTCATAATATAATAACATTCCCTGTTCGGACTAATGTGTCATTCGACACATGCCGAAAGTGAGCCTGACTGGGGGCCCGGTTAACCAACCGCCCACTCGCTAACGGAGAGTCTAGGCAAGTGGCGACTGCCTAGTCTGGTGATCCTTACCCGGGTATTGCGGATCTCTGCCCGGGTGGACTGAATACTTCTCCGCAACTCGTGGGATATGAGTAGTAATTAGAGAAATGTTTTAAAAGCACCGTAGGACATCCCTGCGGGAACTATTGCGAAAAAGTTTGAGAGCCGTGACTTTGACGGGGATCGACCCTCATTGGTGAAATCAACAAAAGGAGCTCCTAACAGGAGATTACACGACAATAAGAAGGGTTCAGGATGCCGCGCAGTGGGAGTTACCCCACACCCGGTACCTGCAACCAGCACCATCGCCGGTAACTGGAAGTCACCGTTACTAGGATCCGGCCAACCTGGCGGATGGGATGACCCGTACCGAAAAGTGCTGAGTGGTGCAAAAGTAAAGAGGTACATAAGGTGCCTACAGGAGGGCAAGACACCTGCTGAGGCACTGGATCTGGCAAAGCAGCCACGCAGGGCCCTACCCTTGATCCAAAGAGACTGAGCAATACGCTCACGGCCCCATCCGACACCCCGAAGAGGTTGCGGGTGGAGAATAAGGCTGCAGAGATGCCATCATCTGCGGTAGTAGCGTGCGTGCGCGGCTTCCTCCGAAGCCGCCAGGGAAGTCGAGGACCAACTCTCGACATTCATGGTGACCAAGGTGGGACCTTCATACGCGGCCGTGGCCAAGATGCTTAAGGTAGCGATTGTGCCTGAGGAATACCTCCCAACTATCACTCTTCTAGATGCCAGTGAACACGAATTGCGATTATTTTTGCTCGATCTCTTCTTTTTCAGAAGTAAAATGGTCTTGATCACGATTATGGGTGTAGAGGAGTACAAATAAATAAATTATTCTACACAAGAACTTCGCTTGAAAAAAAACCGAACCAAATCGAACGATTTATACTACTATTTGAATTTCTTTTCCGTGCCATCTAGTCTCCGTGCCATCTAGTCTCTTAAAGCCATTTTGTCGATTCCAAAATTTTAACAGCCATAAGCCAACGCATAAGAAACAAAAAGTTTGTATAAGAAAAACTCTTACATTTAAAAGATATCGTACTAAAATTTTATTTTCAAGAGCATATACGAGTCTGAAGTTTCTTTTAGCCGGCACAGCTTAGCTTTCAATGGACTTCCTCCTAATCAATCGGAAGCAATTTGGATTGCTCCAATTCAAAAATATCTATTAGGTTATAGTACATCGTAGTCGGTCACGTCCGACTTAAATATTGGCAATTTTTACAATATATTAACATCGATATCGTCGTCAACGTTGTCGTCATCCCTGCATGCAATCTAATAAATGAGCACACGGTAGCCAAGTAGTGGGTGCGACTTTTGTGGCCTAACATGTGCTCCATGCAACTCCATGCCATACAATGGCCCTCTCTACATGCCCCCAATCGCGTTGAGCTTCCTTGATAAATTGTGGCCGTAGCCAAGCTTTAATTTATAGCTGAATTAAACATAAGCTGCATATCTGAAAAAAGGGCAAATTACACGGTTATGTATCTAGATACAAACCAGGTACCTCCTACATGGGGCTATATGTCCAGTCAGTGTGCGGCAGTTAATGGAAAGCCAACGCGGTAATCAAAATCAATTACCGGATTAAGATATGACTAAGTGTGGTCGTAAAATATGTATTGGACCCAGGAGCTCTTTTTTCCAATATGGCATAAATTAATTTATTGGACGAACTTAATGTAGGTGGTTTATTGTAAAACATTAAAATTGAAAGAGGTAAATAATGTGACAGGAAATGCCCAAAAAAGGAAATGCGCTTGAAAACATAAAATGGCGACAGAAACCGTGAAAGTTGTTTGAAATGTAAGGTTGTGCGGTTTGCAATAAGAAACTAAAAGGATGATGACACTACTTTAAACTCCGAATGTATCCAAACCAGAAGCAGCTCTTTAAGCAGTGGAAAAACGTTCAAAACCCATCAAAGAATGAAATCATGATTCACAAAAGCGCCTTCAACTTTTACCAGCTTTAATTTCCCATTTAAAGCAGTTGTTGTATATAAAAAACAATATTGCCAGATAGTTAAAAAACTGTCGAAAATGGCTAAGTATTTTTTCAGTCGTAATGCCCACGGCAGTGTAACCATGCTGTCATTTCCTTGTATGGAAACAGCTGTTTCGTCAGCTGGCCGCAGGGTGTCTTTTTGTGATGCTTTTGTGGCGCGAATAAAAACGCGATATCTCACAGTTTTGTGGCCCTTTATACATTTCCCCATGCCTCACGCCCCATGTTTCTTTTTTTCTTTTGAGATTTTACCGGCAGTCAGGGAATGGCCTACATATGGCGTTTTTTTTTTTTGTGCCAAACTGATATATCTCTAACAAAGGCCTAAAAAAATGTGGTGTGAACTTTCCATCTATCAGAGCTAGACATATGGATTTTGAGCATCTGCGTTCGAATACGAACGTTTCAAAAAAGCAAGCACCCAGATTGCATATATGGGTGCCTGTAGAAATCCTATACAATTTTTTTTCGCTTTATAGTCAATGATTTTGATGGGGTTTTCAAATCAAATCCGTGGTCCAAAAAAAGCCCTGATTTGATAAATGAAGGTCTATAACTTTTTATACCCTTTACCTTGGGTACAAAGGGTATATTACTTTTATGCAACGTATTGAACGGAAATGGAGGCGTTGCAGACCTCAAGTACTTTATACTAAAATGCTTATCATAACCTCGGGGAGCGATTGGGACATGTCCGTCCGCCCGACTATATGAACGACTTGATCACGGAGACAAGAAGAGCTAGAAACACCAAACTTTACCAGCTGGTGTGAATATTTTCTCAGAAGATGTAGTTTGTTGAATCATGTCAATGTCTTTCCCCGATCCTTGATCATTTGAAATTCAACAGAGTGATGCGTTATGGTTCCAAAATGTGTGAACAGACATGATTTGTAACAGTTTTCAAATCTTTGACAAAATTTAAATACTTCCTAGCGAATGCTCACATGATGGCACAAAGGCTAACTCCGATCTTGGAAACTTTTTGGACCTCTGAAAATGTGCATAAATCTTGGAAGGAATCGGTATTTTCTAGATTCCGAAGAAGGCAAACCGACAAATATGCTCTAACTGGAGAGGTAAGATCTTGTATTGATCTAATAAACACTGCACGTATTATCGTAGAGTAATCCGAGGAATTCAACTCTACGTTATGTCCAGTTTTCATAGATTTTCTGAAAGAGTATGACACCTTTGATAGGGTAGCAATATGGGTGGCACTTCAAGCTAGAGGTATTCAAAAAAAGGTGTCAATATCATAAAAGCGTCGTATAATAAGTCCTTTTGTCGAGTTTTGCACGGCGGACAACTAAGCGATCCTTTTGAATGCAATAGCGGAGTGAAACAAGGATGCGCACTGTAACCCTTGTTCTTTATTACCCTTCTTGATTTTGTATTTGAAGCAGCAGAATTGACTAGTTTTGGAATCAACTGGAAATTTAACCGTAAACTAAGAGATCTAGAATATGCGGATTATGTTGTACTATTTTGTTCCCGTCATTCGGACTTTTAAACCCAGACTCGCCACAGAAGCCTCAAAAAATTGGTATTTAGTATCGACAACTTGCACATTGAAAACGTTGACAAATTCGAGTATCTTAGAAGCCAAATTGGATGATGTAGACTGCAGAAATCGTTAAGCCAGAGCAGCCTTTGAACAGTTAAATAAATTCTGGCGAGAACCGAATATCCAGCGAAAAACCAAAACCCGCGTCTGTAACTCATGCATAAAGTCGGTGTTGTTATATGGTTGTCAGACATGGTTCATTACCAGTATCATTGTCAAGAAGCTCCAAACATTTGTCAATCGATGTCTTAGAAGCGTATTACGTATATGGTGGCCCCGAATCATTAGCAATGTGCGCCTTTTGGAACTTTTTGAACAAAATCCAAACGAGATTGAAATTCGCAAGCGCAAATATGGTTGGTTGGGTCACACGCTGTGCAAAGATTATGATGTGATACCGTATGCAGTTCTGGAAGGGAACGCACAAGGCAATCGACCAAGAGGCAGACCTTAAATGACCTGGCGTAGGATGCTCAACCGGGAGACCGGGCAATCAATCATCGGGTTACGAGCATTGGCGCGAAATAGAGAGCATTGGAAATCCTTTGTTAATAAACGTTTGTGAATGACTATGTTTATAATTTGTTTAAATTATGAATATGTCCTTAATAAAAAAGTAATCTGTTTCAGAGCACTGGTCTTTGCGGTTATGGTCATATAAAGACCATCTCTCTCTCTGGAAGATAGAGATTGGTTCGCGTTATCCGGCTGTCGCATTTCCTGAACACTCTGGCTATAATCCAAATCGATCGAATCCTGCGCTTCCAGAAAGACAAAACCAGGAGGGTGGTAGGAGCTGCAACAGGGCACTGCACCGTTGGCCATATGGCTAAGAGGCTGCAAATTCCCAATCACGACTTCCGTCGCAGCTGCGGAGACGAGCAGGAGACAGAAAGCATCCAGCACCTGCTAGCCGGCTGCCTGGCGCTTCTAAGAAGACAACCCCATTTTCTGGGTAAACCATTCTTTGAGTACCTGGGTAGTCTGGCTTTTGAGCTCATAGGGAATTTGGCTGCATTTGTCGAATCCTCAAAATGGATTAGGTAACTAGGGATGCCCTATAGATTTTAATCCTCCTCCGCCCATCCCCTCCTCTTCTCCAATTCCATCCTTCTTCTTTACAATTAGGCAACACAATGGACCTCATGGTTTCTGGGTGATCTTAACCACTGACTGAGCTGTCTGTTCAACCTTACCTAACCTATCTGTTTGAGGGAGACTTGAATAACGCTTGTGTCACCTTATATTTGTTGGGTCATACTGAAATCATGGCTGGTTTGAGAAGAGGAATGGGTATCTTCTACAACAACGGCAACTGGCTGCTTATACTACAATAAATTGGTTTCAGCGCTCCTGATATTAAGGTCGATCAAAGTATCTGTCCATGATAAATCGCTTGATAGTACCAAATTAAAAAAAATGGTGTACGTAAAGTCGGGCGCGGACGACTTTGGAATACCCTGTACCACTAGCTTGCAATTAAATCCGGTTCCTTCACAAAAAACAGAAGTTTACCATACGGTACAGGGCATAAAAATGGGAATCTGTATTAATTGGTTTCCCCAAAAAATTAAAAGAATTTTTACATTTTAGTTTACAGAGACAACTTACCGATTTAGCTGACACTAACTATTTTATAAAAAGCAGTCGATTGAGCAGCTTACAATTCACAAATTATTAAAGCACCATTTGTACTTAAACGCAGTTTCAAAATTTGTTCTTTTACTTCATATACTTATTTTTATTATTGAGCAATTTTTTAGTTTCTGCAATAGTTGTTAGCACACGATTTTGCAAAAATTATATATATTAAAGCTTTTTAATTTTATTTATAATTTACTTTTTTTTTTAAATGGATCATAATTCGTCCATATTGTCCTTTTATTGGAATAGGTTAAAATGCAACAATTTAATTGCATCTAAAATTTCGCGTGTTGTTTTTATTTATAAGAATTGAACCCTGATCACCCTATTAAAAGTTTTCGATTATTTGTGTCCCTGAAAAAAAAGTACAGGACTAATTTTTCTATGATAGCCATATGAAATAGTGTGCTAATTTCGATGAAACTTCTCATAATACACATTAAAAATATTTTTTTTTTAAACTATCTTGGATAAGTCAATTTTATTTTAAATTATGTGAAGCATGGTTTTTAAGGTTATTTTCTTCGAATTCTTTTCAAAGGAACTTATTTTTTTTATTTTTTATATCCAAATAGGTGACGATATAATGCATAATTTGAGCAAATTTTTCCAAAGTAATAAAGATCAAAATTGCGGCTGTAGAAAAGCTATGATTCATTTTCGAAGAGGCCTCAGACTTATTTTTGCTCCTAAGCTGTGAACCATATAAGAGCTTAAAAAAATAAATCAAAAAAAAAAAAAATTTTAGATTAGTACTTTTTTTATCCTATGTGCTCAACTAAAAAAATAATGTGATATAGGGCTAAAAGTTCTACTTTATCGGATTAATTGAGATTTTCGTAAAAAAAATTGGCATTTTGTCAAAAAAATAAATCATAAAAAATTAGTTTTATGGCAAAAAGTTAAGATAAAAATGTCATTTTCGTAAAACCATTCGATATTATAATATTTTTAGTTTCGAGAAAAACTCGTTTAAAATTTTTAAACTGGATCAACGTTCATAAGTGGGGAACATTTTTATTTTTTAATCACTTTGGGATATAATTTCTAACTACCAATTTAATAAAAGGAAAAAAAATCTATTTTCTGAAGAAGATATTGTTCCGCTTTACCATTTGTGTAAAGGGTCTATCTCGATAATGTACTGGAAACTAATGATGCACTAGGGATGTTTAAAAAAATATATTTCATTTCTTTTTAACCAACACATTTTCTTAAAAAAAAATGGCGGACGTAAAGTCGGGCGCGGACGACTTTAGGATACCCTGTACCACTAGCTTGTAATAAAGTCCGATTTCTTCACATAAAACCAAAAACAGAAGAATTTTTAAGCAAAAATTTTTTTTTGACCAATCGTTCCTATGGGAGCTATGTATATGATATAGTCAACCGATTTCAATAAAATTTGACACAGTGCTTAAATACCTTAAAAAAGCTATGAATGCCAAATTTAGTTCAAATATCTTTACAAACAAACAAAACACATCGAATTTTGTATAAAAAACGTGTTTTTGGACCGATTGGTCCTATGGGAGCTATATGATCTATAGTCAAACGATTTGGATTAAATTTAGTACAGTGCTTAGGAACTATAAAATACTCACGAATGTCAAATTTGGTCCCAATATCTTAGCAAACAAACGAAACACAACAAATTTTGTTAAAAAATCGATTTTTTTGAGGATCGGACCTATGGGAGCTATATGATATAGTCAACCGATTTTGTTCAAATTTGGCACATTGCTTAAGTCGTCTAAAAAATTTCCAAACGCCAAATCTGGTTAGGATATCTTTATTAAAAAACGAAATATAGCGAATTTTTCTTTAAAAAAGTTATTTTGGCCGATCGGTCCTATGGTAGCTATATGATATAGTCCACCGATTTCGATCAAATTTGGTACAGTGATTAGGAACTATAAAAAACTTTCGAATACCAAATTTGGTTACGATATCTTCATAACCAAACGAATTATTCATCTAAAACGCTTTTTTTTTGTCGAGGTCGTCTCAAACACCCCCATGGGAGCTATATAATTTATCCCCGATATCAAAAAAATAAAATAAACTTGCCTCCTATGGAATAATATGGGATCTAATGTGAAAGTTTGGTAACTCTAGCTCTTACCATCTCTGAGATCTAGGCGTTCACACGGACGGATGGACAGACGGACGAGGGTATATCGACTTCTCTATTCACCCTGATCATATTTTAGGTAACTTTGGGGTGTCTCCGACGTCTCCTTCTATATGTTACATACATTTTCGGCTTGCACAAACTTAATATACCCTTGGTACCATACGGTACAGGGTATAATGAGCGTAAAGGTTTTAGGCGTTTAGCTAACTAGACAGATTTTAAATAATTTTGGATCTTAGGATATGGCTAAAGGTAAGTAATATGGAAACAAATAAATAAATAAAAGCAGTTCATTGTACCTTTTGGAATCTTAAGGGAGAATCCTTATCACATTTGGCTCAGTGCTTGTTACTCACGATAAGGGTGAAATTATACATTGAGTAGAGTTAAATGTCTTGGAATCTAACATAATGACTTCAGATAATAATAATTTTCCTGACTGACTTTTTTGTCCCTCGCCCCTGGCTACTAATAACTGTTCGAAGAGAACAAGGACCTACAGCTTATAGCCATTTCCGAACCTGCCCCTTTTTTAGATAATAAGAGGTCAAGATTATGAATATGTCCTTAGTAAATAAATAAACAATAAAAAAGGAAGTTTGCATGTTTTTTCAAAATAATTCCAAAACATCGCATTCTTTTCGGCAAAATTTGAAAGAGCCTTCCCTTATATAATTTATACTATTAAATGAAATTGTCTTTTTTGGCTAAAAATAAAAAATAGCTTAGTTACTACGATTTAAAATAAAATTAAATCAGAACTAAACCATCCAACCATTTTAATGCTAATCACTAATTAACTCAACATCCCCTTTATAATACCAACAGTTACAAAGTTCTCCTTCAAACTTAAACTTTTTATTAAAAAAAAAATGTCATTGAACCTGAACTCTTTCCCATTTGTCATCTAGTTTTCCTCAGCTAGAACACACTTTTACGACAGTCAAACGAAAAAAATCTTTTCATCTTAACTTATTGACATGAGTGAACTTCAATTAAGTAACACTTCCGTGGAAAATACCAACCTCTACAGCCTACGGCTAAATTTTTAATGAAAAAGCGCTTCTAAGTAATTCTTTTTTTTTGTTTTATTTTTGTTTTTTTTTAATTAAAAGTTTAATTGGCCATTTTGAGAGTGACATAAACACTGACCTTAGCCCAAAACGAACATCTGGCTACCTTAATAAAGCTGAAATATTTTTTGCAATTACACAATCATAAAAGTGTGGCAACATCGACGGCAACATCGAACTTGCAACAGCTGTGTGTAAACATTGCTCATACGCAGCGTGAAACGTTTGCACTTTAATATTTATAGAGCTTTTATTTCTATTGGCCGCTTTTGTTTGCCTTTTGTAAATCAATTTCAAATTTTATGTATTTTGCTGCTGCTGCTGCTGCTGTCTGGACCAAAATCAAATAAACCGAACCGAACTTGAGCCTGCAAACCTGACGTAACCTTCATTTCACCGCATCACATCACTTCACATCGCATCACCTTCTTTCTACCCTGCACTGATTGTTTGTTATATTATTATTATTATTGTTTTTATTTTGCACAAAATTTGCTCGCAATGTTGCGACAATTTAATTAATTTGAGAGCAGACTTTGTTGTTGTTTTTGTTGTTGTAGCTGTTGTTGGTTCACCAATTTTGTTTGTGCCCCAAAATGACAACAAAAACATCAAAAACAGCAGCAACAATAGATGGCCAGACAGCCTCAACAACGCCAAAACAAACAAGTAAATGACAGTAACAACAACAACAACAATAACTACGAGAACTACAGCAATAAAACTTATATAATTGATTCAACAATTTTGTTGCTGTCTTTATTCAACTTGGGATAGGCGAGGGTAGTTTGAGAAGTCAGCCAGATTGCAACGCGGCTGATATCAAACTTCTTTTTTTAATGTAGATTAATTTTAAATTTAGATAGCTACGTTTGAAGTAAAAGCCGTTGAAAGCATTCTATCTTGTTAGTTTGACAAAAACAATTACAATTTTTGTTTTTTTTTTTAACTCATTAAGCTTTTTTCTAAGATTTGAAAATTTCCTGGCAATGACAGTTTTTAAAATAAATGTATTTTGGCTTAATTTATAAAGTTTTTTAATTCTTTTTTGCTCAATAACCATTATGGCTAAATTTTAAAAGTGTTTTTTGCTATTTCTTGATTCTCAGGAAGCTTTATTCTTAAATTAAAAATTTCTCGAAAGTTGAAAAAACGTGCTTTTCACTTTTTTTTTATTGTAAACAAACTACAGATTATTTTTCTACCACATATTTTAAATTTAAGGTTTTATTTTTTGTAAGGTGTTCCCAGTGTCCCTATAAATAATAATAATGTCTATAAATAAAAACCAAATCGAATTGAGAAAACAAATTTTAAATAACAAATTTTTAAATGAGCTTTTGCACATCACCTGGAGGATCGTTTTACTCCCTTCAATCTGACTTCAGTTGCTGAGGTCGAGGAAACTTTGGAGGCATTATCTAGACCGTTTCAACTGGACTTGCCAGTACGCCCAGTGCGATCTAACGAAATTGTATATCAAATAAAAGCACTCAACCCCAAAAAAGCTCCAGGTCTTGATAAAATTGACGCCAGAGTAGCTAAGGCTCTTCCAATGGCGGGCATTCTGGCTCTAGTCAAGATATTCAATGCAATTATGCGTCTGGCATATTTCCCAAAGGAGTGGAAATGTGCTCAAATTGTTATGATTCTAAAGCCCTGCCAGCCTCCCATCTCCATTGTATCTTATCACCCGATTAGTTTGCTACCAGTATTCGCGAAAATTTTTGAAAGAATCTTTTTGAGCAGAGTTTTGTCATGTTCCAGTGTGACTTCCCAAGTTCCAGCGCATCAATTCGGTTTTCGTCCGAAACAAGGAACGCCTGAGCAAACTCACAGAGTGGTGCAACACATCTTATCGTCGCTACTGCATGGCAGCATTTTTGGATGTCAAGCAGGCTTTTGACAGAGTGTGGCACGAAAGGTTACTACAAAAACTTAAATCTGCCCTTCCTGCTCCTCATTATGAAATCATAAAATCATTTCTTGACAATCGATCTTTCAAAGTTATGGTGAAACGTGAACTCTCGGAACGACGGACCATTAAAGCTGGAGTGCCGCAAGGTAGCGTTCTATCTCCATTTTTATTCACCATATTTACTATGGACATGCCGAGCTCGACGGGCAGTTCTGAGCTTATAACGGCAACGTATGGTGACGACACTGCCATTCTTTCGTCTTCCTTCAGCGTTCAAATGGCTGCTGATGCCTTACAAAACCAACTGGACATTATAGCAACTTGGGCGAAACGCTGGAACATCCAGCTTAATGGTGACAAATCCTCCAGCGTTTTATTCTCGTTAAGGAAAGACCCAAGTCCTGCGCTTACTTTAAATGGAGAGATAATTCCAATGAAAACATCACACCCGTATCTCGGAATTCACCTCGACGTTGATTTAAAAAATTTTACCAACAAAATTTTTTTGCTCAAAAGTAGCCAATTATTTTTATACAATTTGGTAATATTTAATTAAGTGCGTATACATATATTGTGTATATGATGGAAAGTTTACCTAATTCTCTTTTTACACGGAAGTTGTGTTCTAAAAAATACGTACAAAAAATCTTTAAAAAATCTTTTACAAAATGCAGTAAATCCTTACGGGTATAAAAATAAATTTGAAAAACGAATTTCCAAACTAAATTTGTAAAAAAATAATAATATTCGAAATATTTTCATTTAAATTTTAATAAATCAAACTTATTAAAATAAAAAAAAAAATTCCGCCTAAAAAAGTCCATTTAAAAACAGAATTGGGACAGAACAGAACGAAATTTTTGATGTGAATTTTTACAAAGTTTAAAATAATTAAAAGAAATTGTTTCAAAATATTAATAACTTTTGAAGGTAATCAAAAATAGAAAAGAAACGTTAATTATTCTCTACCCTTATGTGGATTCGCGAAAGTTTAAGATCGAAGAATCCATATTTGATTTTTTTTTTATTTTTGAGGGTAGCCGGTGAAAGTTTTTATATAAATTTTTTACTTTTTCCTTAAAGAAAGTTGTTTTTGTGCAAAATTTGATTTTTTCTCTCAAAAGCCTATAGATTAAAAAGACCTTGAATTAAAAATTGGTTAGGACCTACGTAATATAAACTATTTTTGGGGCTACTCTTTTCAATATGTAGATTTGTAACATTGAAATTTCAAAAAAAATTCTCATCATCTTATCATTTTGGAGATCTAGGTGTTGGTATTGACGATTTCTCGGAAATATCGATATAAAATCAGAAGTTGCTGAAAAAGTGCTCAAATCTTGGATTGAAGCGATATTATATCAGATATAATATTTTAAATTTAAATGGTTTACATTTAAATGAAAATTTCCTTTAAATTATAAATGTTTTGTTATTTCATTTTCAATGTAAATTATGATTCTCTTGAAAAAACACCCTCTTTAAGCAATTAAAAATTAAAATTTCAAAAAATTCTCATCATCTCTTACTTTTAGAGATCTAGATGCTAGTACCGACGATTTCTCGGAAATATCGATATGAAATCACAAGTTCCTGAAAAATTGCTCAAAGCTTGGACTGAAGCGATACTGTCAGATATGATTTATTCTCTATGCGACTTTAATAATGCCAGCTTGGTATTATGGCATTCAAGTCTGGGGAACAGCTGCCAAGTCAAATATTAAAAAAATCAAACTTTACAAAAGAAAACCTTGTGCAAAATTGCCGATGCCCCGTGGTATATCCGAAATCGAAACCTTCACAAGGATCTAGGTATTCCGTATGTGGGTGTGTTAAATAAACGTAACAACCGTTACGCTGATTGCTTAAGGAACCATCCAAATTCGCTTGCATCTGCCCTGGCCGGTCATACACCAGACCTCAGACGGCGTGTCCTATCATGGAAACTACTTGATTTTTCAAAATATTGTATATATACAGTTATCTAAGCCATACCACACAAAAGTTATATTGAGTGTATAGTGATTTACTTGTTTTTTTTTAAATGCTAGATCATAACCCTTAGAATCATGGGTTTGTCAACAAAATAAATATTCGAGAAAAAAACAGTTAAGTGCTTTAAAATTTAATAACAGTTTCCTTGAAATCACAAATTTTTCGTTGTTTTATTTCTATTGTAAATTAAGTCACTTTTAAACAAACATCTTCTATAAGCAATAAAAAATTCAAAATTCATACGCAAAACAATTTTTAGCCTTACAAAAATACATTTTAATCAAAAACTCACTAAACTCTCAAGCTGCCCTCGCTCATATACATAAGCACTGCATTAAATGTATGAATTGTACTGCGTTCCCGTTTCCCGTGTTCCATTCTGACTACATTCTCGGAGCAATCACCACTCACCACCCACCCACTCAGCACTTACCGCAGTCGTACCACTCCTGCCCCACTTTCCCCCCACTCGGAGGCACTCATCACTTGTCATTTGGTCACCCGTCGAGCCGACTCGGTCATGTCATTTAGCGTCAGTTAAGTATTCAGATCACGTAACTTTTCTGCTCGCAGCACTCTTTTTTTTTCTTTTTTTTTTATTCACTTACGCACACAAGTGCAAGATACATTTGTATGTACATAAATGGATGTATATACTTTGTATGTACTGACTCAAAAAAAATGTTTGCTCGCATATGGAAATATTTCCATCGTAGACATATTTTTTTTATGTGCTAGACTTGAACGCACTTTGCGGATCTGGCTGTGATTTTTGTGGTTGTTGTTTTTGTCGTTGTTATGAGAAATGTTGAAATTTATAATTTAATTTGCAATTTAATTGGTGGACAACAAAATATTTTAACATTAATTGATATTGATGAGTGAACTATGAGATTATAGCTGGATTTAAAATATTTTAATGTCACTTGGCATTAGAGGCAATGAAATGTTTATTAAAGTATGCGGATTATAATTATATATAAATATTGTACGGATTTATCAACAGCTTTTGCTCTCTTTAATTTAAGATACTTGTATTTAAAATACTTGGAAAATGGTCACAAATATTATAAGTAGTTGCCTCCATCCATCTCTATTCATAAAAAATATAGAATGCAGAAAATTATCTTTGCTTTTCCTTACATAAAATTTCGAAACTTTTTCTTCAAGCTTTCAGTATAAGCTTTCTTACATAATCCAGCAATTGGGACTAATCTGAACTTCCCAACATGCTCTATAAACTTTACAAAATTGAACTAGGTATTTTTTGCTCGAAAAGTATTTAAGATTTAGCCCAGCTATCTTAGATAACTTGAAAGTTGGTCACTTATCATTTGATTAAACGATAAAAAAAATTCTTATTATCTCATCATTTTAGACATCTCGTTGTTGGTACGAACGATTTTTCGAAAAAAAATCGACAGAAAACCAGAAGTTCCTGAAATGTCTATTCGCAGGTAGCCGTGGTACTCAACAGATTAAAACTTAAATACCTTCCACATAGAATACAAATATCATTGAAATCAGAAAATCTTTAAATTTATTTCAAATGTAAATTATGGCGCTCCTAAAAAAAAACACCCTCTATAAAAAAAGATAGGCTAAAAAATGTTGGCCGCACTCTCCATTATGCATTTAAACTCCCAAAAAAATATTATATATACCTATATTTTGTCAGTCCAAAAAAAAGTTTGTTCAAATTCTTTTTCAGATTTAAAGTTTTATCTTAGACAACACGATTTCTTAAAACGTGGAATTTTTTGGGAACCTATTCCCAGCGTTGTAGAAGGGTAACCTGTACATTTATCTTAATTTTGATTGTTATCCAGACAAATTAAGATTATTCTTTAAAATGAACAATTTAATTTTTGAAAACCTTGAAATTAAATTTATTAGCGATGATGCTTATCTGCAGGGCGAAGAAGAATTCAGAGGGCATGGCGTAGAATATTGCTTCAGATGAATATTTAGAAATAGCAGAAACTTAAGTGTTACCAAAATAATTTAACACTTTGAAGTACTCTATTTTCTTCTACCATCAACAAAGAATACGAATAAATTATTTTTAAGTCCGTTTGCACCAAAATTATTGAAAATACTTCAAAAGTTAATATAATTCGCCAAAAGAGTAAATCATAATGACCTGCAGACATCAAAATTGCAGCTTTATTTATTATGTAGATTATAATTATAACTATTTATAAGTCAAAAGAGACAGAAATAATTAAACATTATCTTCTTTATCTTTATTATCTTTATATATATATATATTATTATATATATATATTATGGTCTACAACTTTTTTTTTAATTTAAAAATTATATAAAAAAAATGGTATCTTATTTATGTTTCAAAGTATTGTCCGTCACTTTCCACTACTTTGGCCCATCTTTCAGGCAACAAACGAATCCCGCGTCGGAAAAATTCTTCATCCTTTGATAAGATCCAAGAATCGATCCATTCTTTCGCTTTTTCAAAAGAATCGAAGCACTGGCCCGCCAGGCCTTGTGCCATCGACCTAAATAAATGGTAATCAGATGGAGCAACATCTGGAGAGTATGGCGGGTGAGGTAGAATTTCCCATTTCAGTGTTTCGAGGTACGTCTTGACTACTTTCGCCACGTGAGGTCGAGCATTGTCGTGTTGCAAAATTACTTTTTCGTGTCTATCAGCGTATTGCGGCCATTTTGCTTTTAATGCCCGACTCAAACGCATTAATTGCGTTCGATAAAGTGCAACAGTAATTTTTTCAGAAGGTTTTAGCAGCTCATAATAAATTACGCCAAGCTGATCCCACCAAATACACAACATGACCTTGGATCCGTGAATATTCTGTCGAGGTGTCGCCGTAGGAGTGTGGCCGGGCAATCCCCATGATGTGCGTCGCTTAGGGTTGTCGTAGTGCACCCATTTTTCGTCCCCAGTAACAATACGATGAAGAAATCCTTTTCGTTTTTGTCTTTCAAGCAGCTGTTCACAAGCAAATAAACATCGCTCAACATCTCTTGGTTTCAACTGATACGGTACCCAGAATCCTTGTTTTTGGATCATCCCCAGCTGTTCCAGGCGTTTTGATACTGCTTGCTGAGTTACTCCCAATGATTTTGCTAGCTGTTCTTGAGTTTGGCACGAGTCTTCATTAAGTAAAGCCTCCAGTTCATCATCTTCAAAAGTTTTTTCTCTGCCACCGCTATGCCGATCTTCAACAACAAAATCACCGCTTTTAAAGCGCTGGAACCACTCGTGACACGTTCTTTCACTAATAGTATCATCATCATAAGTACTTGAAATAACCCGATGAGCCTCAGCCGCCGATTTTTTCATGTTGAAATTAAAAAGTAAAATCTCCCGCAAATGACGTGAATTCGGTTTATAAGTTGACATATTTAATTAAGTGTAACTATATGACGCAAACAAAAATTAACTAATATCGATGTAAGGTTATATTTATCGATGTCAAAACTGATGGAAAACAGCTGTGATTTATTTGAACTATTACTGGCTACTATATTTGAATATATTTGTTTGCTTATAAATATCACCACATCGAACTATATTAAGTACAGTAAGCTCCTCACATTAATAATGTTATGAATCGACATATTTAAGGAATTAAATACAATGGACACAGACAATAAAAACAAAAATGGTTAATCATAATTATAATTTAAGAAATACTTCTTTTAAGAAACAATAAAGTAAGGCAAACAAAATTACACTCTAAAAGCCTTGAAATAACTTTTTATTTATGGCATGACATGCTTAAACCAGTTATGAATTACAAGCAAGCTTTAACGAAATTTACACTACAATGGTAACCGAGCAAAAACAATCGTGTTCGACAAACATTTTTAGTGCCAAAATAGGGTATATCAAAAAAACAAAATTAATTTTCTTATTTGAAATGAAATAATTATTTTTCTTATGTAGAAAGAACTTAAAGTCTTCATAAATATTACAAAATTAAAAATTTAAAAAACCCCCGACACAAGAACTTAAGTAATTTTCATTTAAAAAGTAAAAAATAATAAAAGAAACTTATTGTTAAAGTACCTAAGAATCTATTAATAATTCTAAAAAAATACGTCGCGTTGGGGGACACGCGAGGGCAGACGTCGTTGACGGTCGTATCTTACATGCAAATTTTTTGAAGTAATTCTATGAAAGTTTTTGAAGTATTTTCTTAATTTTGTTTTTAAGTTAATCTTTGTTGCTTAATTAGATTATTTGTATTTAAATTGTTAGTTTAGGAGCGGTCCCCCAACGCGACGTTTTTTTTTTAGAATTATTAATAGATTCTTAGGTACTTTAACATTAAGTTTCTTTTATTATTTTTTACTTTTTAAATGAAAATTACTTAAGTTCGGGGTTTTTTAAATTTTTAATTTAAGTTTTTATTTCATACTTTTTATAGGTAGGTTAGGTTAAGTTAGACTTTAGTATATTATAATATACTTACTATAATTTAGATTCTCGTTAAGGTATAGATTACATTTAAGGTCAAGCTCGTTCGCTTTTTTTTTACGCATTCTCCCTACTTTCACTCCCCACAACTTTTAAACGGCTCAACTGATTTTCATCAAACATCTAGGAACACTCGCACATAAGTCACCTTTATTATAAAAAAAAACTAAATTGAAATCACTGCATGCGTTCGGGAGTTATGATGCCACAGACAGACAGACAAATTTTAAGCCAATCGGACAAAGTTGATGTTTTTAACTTCAAATAGCCATAACTTCTAAACGAGAAGAGATAGAGCAAACTCAGATTCAAATCATTGACGTCGTCAGCTACAATAGGACCAAATTTTCCAAATGTTCCACCAAATCGATTTGATTGATTTAGTAGTTTAGTCGCAAAAAATCTGTTTTTTTTAAATTAAGCCGTATGGTAAATTTAAAAACTAAAATTTTCCGAAACAGAATTTTTTTTTGCCTTATGCATCGAACTGCATTATTAATTTTCAAAAATCGCTAGTGGCAATTTTCAGTACCTTATCAAGCTAGACCTTTATCTAAATTTTTCTAAGCAAGGGTCACATTTTATGTATTATTGTAGTTCCTACAAAAGAGATCAGCTAAGTGATGGCGTCACAAGGGTATTCAGTGTACTTAGTACCTTGCTCGGAATTATATGAGTTGAAGAAAAAACTCTGTTCATCATGATGTTGGTAACACAACTGGATAATTTATTTTCTAGTTCTTTTTCGAATTTTTCAAGTACTTAAGAAGAAATAGCAACAATTTTGCTTGTATAGCTTATAAGAAATACTTTCGATTAAGGCCAGCCTTCACTAGCACTTCCATCGTGTCTGTTAATAATATATCAACACTTCGCTCCATGTTGGGTGTAAAGCTCTTAGCCAAAAAGAGATCAATATCTGCTTATGATGACCCACTTAGTCTAATTAAAAATTTTACTAGACAACTTCCGATTGACAACAGATGTCAATAATCAACAACAAAGCCTAATTAAATTGTTTCTTTGATCAATGCGCTTGATATGTAAATTATAAAGTGAAACTAAAAACCGGAACCAATTTCCAAAAGAAAAATTTAACCACAACTAAATACGTGATTAAACCTTTAACACTTTCAGAAATTTGTTAGTCTTTCGAATACATTTTCCCTATAACTTCATTGACATCGCTAATCATTATTTGGACCTAATGAAAAACACTTATTTGTCTAATCATCGACATTTTGTTCCATGTTGTTGCCTTTGGCTGTTTTGCTATCTCGTTCCAAAAGTTTTAATTTCTTCATCTAAAGTTTTGCACATTTTCAGTTTACATTTCATTGCATCAGCTGCAAGGATTGCAAGGATTGCAGCTCAGTTGACGTTTATCCCGTTGCGGCCGTGTATCTTGCAGCTTTTTTCTTTCTCATCTGCTGCGGATTTTACAACTGAGAAGGGCGTAGCCGGAAGGGGAGCAGATGTTGTTTTCTTTTTGTTAAGAGTGCTGTTTGAAAATGGTAAACAATTTCGAAGCTGCAAAAAGCTACTTATTTTTTATTAGACATCATAAATCAGTGCTTTCTATACGTTTTAAATTGTCGAAAATGGAAATAATTCGCTTATACAATACATTGTGACAAAAAACATTTCCGGAAAACAGTTTTCTTCGATATGTAATGTGGAGCATCATGAATACGTTCCAGAGGGTCACTTAAGGAGTATTACATATGTGACTGTTTTGAGGCGTTTGCGTGAACGGGTCCGACGTATTCGGACGGAATTGTGGGCAGACAATTCGTGGATTTTGCACGACGATAACGCGTCATCTCATCAAGACACGATTATTTTTTTTTTCGGTCTTGGCTCTTCTGGCCGCTTCCATTGGGACGATTGGGCTTTGGTTTCGATATCATAGCCATATACCCATGATTCGTCACCAGTTATGACCCTTTTGAGTAAATCTGGGTCGACGTTGACGTCATCCAACAGCTCTTGAGCGATGCTCATGCGACGGTTCTTTTGGTCAAAATTTAGCAATTTCGGAACAAACTTCGCTGACACACGTCTCATGCTCAAAAAGTTAGAAAAAATTTCATGGCACGAGCCAAGCAATATACCGACATCCTAAGTAACTTCTCTGGTAGTGGTTCGACGATTTTCCAAAACAATTTTCTTTACTGCTTGACCGTTTTCATCAGTTGTTGACGTGCTTGGGCGTCCAGAGCGAGGCTCGTCATTGGCATCTTCCCGGCCATCTTGAAAGAGTTTGTACCTCTTGTAAACATTTTTTTTACTCAGAACAGTTTCACCGTATGCTACTGAGCAGTTAATTTTATTTTTAACACAAAATTTGGTGCAAATCCGTTGATCCATATTTTTCGATAGCAAAAAATCGCCGAGCACGCAAAACACTTATAACCTTTACGCCTCTCACAACCAAACAAAAAATGCCATTCACTTGAAATTTGGTACAGATGTTCGGGAACATGAGTACCAATACAACAAAACAAAAAAATCGATAATCGAAAATACGTTGCCCGCGAAATTGCTTAAGTCACCTTACTTTTTGAACACACCTCTATAATATAAAAAAGCGCAATTAAACTTATAGGGTGAGCCATCTGTTGATTTTTTTGTTAAACAGCCGAACAACAGGCGTATTATTTAAAGGCCAGCGTTGACGAGTCGCCGGGGACATCGACTCATCATAGTTAGGAAGGATTATTGTCTTGCTAGGACCACATTGCGTCGAATTTTGCATTCTCACAAGAGTTAAATGCCGTAAAAATTAAAGCTCGCGGACTATTATGAATAAAAAAACACTCAAATGAGTTTTTGTCAAAAAATAATTATCCAAAAGTTACTACGAGGGGTATTCAAAAAGGAAGTTTCCCTAATTTTAAAAAAAGTACAAAAAAATTTTTAGGTTACAAAATGAATA
Source organism: Chymomyza amoena (assembly GCA_037043745.1). Taxonomy (NCBI): domain Eukaryota; kingdom Metazoa; phylum Arthropoda; class Insecta; order Diptera; family Drosophilidae; genus Chymomyza; species Chymomyza amoena. The sequence goes on along the minus strand of JBAMAX010002794.1, from coordinate 94,864 downwards.
TTTATTAATTATTTGACTCACAAACTATTTTTCTACATACTCACCTTCGACTTGAATACATTTTTCGTATCTGTTATAGAGTTTATAAAAACCTTCTTTTAAAAAAAACGTGTCCTGTTTTTAGAGCCATAATTTGACAGATGTTTGGACTTCTTCGTTTGAAACAAAATGCTGCCCACCTAAGCTTTCTTTCAATTTTGGAAAAAGAAAAAGGTCACTTGGTGCGTGATCCGGAGAGTAGGGTGGGTGATCGAAAATTTCCCATTTGAATTTTTCCAATAAAGTTCTCGTTTTTTGAGCAGAATGAGGCCGTGCATTATCATGAAAGAGTGAGATTTTTTTGGATAATTTTCCTGGACGTTTTCGTCTGATGGCATTTTTAAGCTTATTTAAAACTTCGCAGTAACGATCCGCATTGATTGTTGTACCAGGTTCCAAAAAATTAACCAACAAAAAAAAAATTCACAATTGGACACGTTTTTTATAAAAGAAGGTTTTTATAAACTCTATAACAGATACGAAAAATGTATTCAAGTCGAAGGTGAGTATGTAGAAAAATAGTTTGTGAGTCAAATAATTAATAAATATTCATTTTGTAACCTAAAAATTTTTTTGTACTTTTTTTTAAATTAGGAAACTTCCTTTTTGAATACCCCTCGTATATTCACAAACGAGCCTTTAGAGCCAACCGCGGCGGCCATTTGGGTGATATTAATTTTTAAGCATAATGAGTAGTTTCAAACTTGCATTTGGTATATTCATATGCAAAATTTTCTTGGAAAATGTTCGAATACAATGGGACTAACAAACAAATTAACAGTTGTCCCAACCTATACTACTATTTTAAGTCTTTAAAATATCCGTAGTAGTTCTCAACTGGCTTCAATGAATCATCCACCCATTAATGCGCATTCAGAAAGAAAAGATCTGGTATTAAACTAGTTCAAAAAATTTATAGAAATAGAACCAAAATAATATAGTGCAGGTTTACTCTCTAAGGCTTAATAAAAAAAAATTATTCTTTAGTACCGTCATCTTTTGGGCACTAAGTTCATACATACTTCTAATATTAACAAATAATTGTCATGTGGAAAAGTTCGAAAATCTAAGCAAATGCTTGAGGAGAACATTTAAAATTAGATGACCCGATCGAATAAGTAAAGAAGCTCCGTGAAACCGGACAAGTCAAGAAATGCCGCTTGTTAAGATTATGCGCCGTAGACGTCGTTGGATCGGGCACAAGCTTTGAAAATCTGCGTCCTACTTCGCTGGAACCCTCAGGGGTCTCCACTTTAGAGAGACACAGCATAAACGTGGCGCAGAAAGATTAACGCTGAGCGTAATGCCTCAAAGTATTCCTGGAATAAAGTTTTGTCATGATGCTCCCAATAGATTATGATTTATATCTGGTGTAGAGGCCCTATAATCCACATAGAGAAGAGTACTATGTCAATATAGACCAGATTTTGTTTACCAACAAACAGTACACATATAAAAATAACAAACAAATATATGCCACACCCTCTGTCAATATCTGACTACGCCCTTGCCTTTTTAGCTGTTTGTTCTTCTTCTTCCTTGAGGCTTGTCCCACACTCTGAACCTTACACATCTTGGCGTCTCGGTTTATCGCGTAAACTTTACATTTTTGCTTCAGCGAAATTTATTGAAGTGTTAACGCAAACATATAAACAAAACAAGAAGAGAGCAGCGACAAAAACGACATGAGCAACTTTGTACATACAGGAGAGAGAGAGAGATGTGAGTAAATGGTATAACAAGTGCTATAGAGATGCAGCTTGTTTGCCACATGCCCCTGCCACACGTAGACTGGCTTATCAGCCAGTCAGCTGTACAATACAGTCCAACCAGCGAAGCAGCCAGTCAGCCATCCAGCCAGGATAAAGTTTTATGCCGCGTGTGCATGCAACAGAAACTTCTTGTCATGCCACGTCTGGTGGGTTGGGGTAGGGAAATTGTTGGGTTTCAGTTCCTAGACGGCTGCAACGAGGGATTGAGGGGGTGCGCGACCAACGCGCTGTAAATTCGCCGTTGCCTTCTTAACGACCATATTGAAAAGTAGTTAGTACTACGCACAACTCAAGTTAAGTTTGGCTTAGTTTACAAAATGGCGGTGGCACATAATTAATTGCACTAAAGAGATTAGTTTGTGTGCATAAATTGAAGTAGACATGCGTCCAGCCCTCACGCAATCCCAACAATTGCAGCGCCATTTAGCATGGTCGAAGTGGTCGATATGGTTGGACTAAGGTTTTAAACTAAATTCAACTCAAACAGAACTAGTGACGTCACAGCGCAGTGAGGCTAGAGTCATCATTGAGAACTTGGAAACTCTTTTTTATTTTTAGTGAATTTTTAAATTTAATGTGTACTTATAATATTATATATTAGTTGAATATATTTTACTGGGACTTGAGAAGTCCCTAAAAGTGTGAAAAAGAGTATTAAATCTTAAAAAAAATTTTAAAAAATTACAAAATTTTACTTCTGCTAAAAGCTTTAAATGTTTGAGCGTTTGCATATAAAGATGTCTTAACTAGTATCTCTCGAAAAGCTTCTGCCTATTAATTACAAACACCAAAATATTTCTACTTCACCCACAGTACCCACATTTGCGACTACTCCTTGTTAGAGTATGTATATCCGTTGGCGTGGGCCGCACGCAACTTCAAGTATTGACGGGACATTTAGCACACCTGCCACCAAACTGAAAAGCGGCTGTGCAACGACATTCCACACGCAATCTAATTTAGTTTGAAAAGAAATACGTGCACCGCGTGGAAATGGAACATGCCACACCCATTCCACTCCATTCAGCCATTTGTGGCGCCAAACATCTCACTCGCGGCGACAACGAAAATGACACTAATATCGTTAGAGGTAAAAGGCAAAGCAAGTTTTGTTTCGTTATGATACCTTCAATATAGAAATAATCCAATCCCATGAAGAAAACAGAAATGAAGTCGTCAGCTAAATAAGGCACACAGATAGGTAGGCGGGGTAGTGGCAACAAAAACACTTCAACTTAAGTAATAAGATGGGCCCATAAATTAGTTATTCATATTGCATATAACCAAATTGGTAGCAAAAGGTAAAGGCCATAAAATTTAAATTAAGCTTAGTCGGCAGCTTTAGGATATTTGATTTGAAAGTTTTTAGAGACTAAAGATTATTGTTGTTTTGTAAAAAGTATTATGCAAGATAACTTTGAATTTTTTTTGAATGCTTCTTTATAGTTGTCGAGGGTTTTTTTTTTAATTAAAGAAACTCTGGGGACTCTTTTGAATAGAATTGTTGGAATTAAAGATTGTTGCGATCTTTCTCTCATTAAAAGTTTTCAACTAAACCCACTATTTTTTTGTGTCATTCAAAAATTCTATAATATTTTATTGGTTTATTTTATCTCTTTTTGTCGGTCGCACTACATACTTTTCTATTCAGTGAGACCGCTAGATGGCGCAAGTACATAGTTATCCCTAGATGACGCTAGCAAGTTGCAACTATTTGGCCTTACAATAATACATTATTATACCCTGTACCGTTTGGTACAAGGGGTATATTAAGTTTGTTCAAGCCGAAAATGTTTGTAACATATAGAAGGAGTCGTCGGAGACCCCCGTAATCAGGGTGACTAGAGAAGTCGATATACTGATGCCCGTCTGTCTGTCTCTCCATACAGGTGTTTTAGACGACCTTGAAAAATACAAAAGTTTTGGTTAAGAAGATGACGTAACGGCACTCATGATCCTCGGACCTGTTCCAAATTTGACAATTGAATTCGTAAGCAATTTATCGGATTTAATATTGGTGATACAGGGTTTTCCAAAATCGTCCGCGTCGGTATTTAACGTATGCCATCTTTCGGACTACTTCCCATTTATTTTGAAACTTTAACATTTTCTTTGTGAGAGAACCTGTATCCAAAGGGAAAGCAAGTTATACTATTTATCAAATAATCTAAAGAAGAGCAGAACAAACCCATTTGATGCCTTTGATAAATTCCATTATATCGAAACATTGTTGTATGAACTCGAAAAATTTTGTAACAAGCCTATCTCGTTTTAATAAACCATCTATCACTCAAGCTTCTTCCCATCTATTTGGAAGTTGTCGGGCATCATCTCGAAAAAAATGAAGCTTTTGAGGCAATCAACGAATCGAACCATTTTTTGAATTCTTCATAAGGTTGAAAATCTTGATCAGCTAGACTGTGTGCCGTGGATCGAAACAAATATTCATCCCAAGAAGCAATATCTGATGAGTACGGCGGTTGAAGTAAGACATCCAGGTATGTTTTTATAGATCTTGCTATATGTAACTCGTGCATTTTGGTCGTTTTTCCTTCAAAGATTGTTTCAAGCCCGTTGTTTGGGTTTAACATCGATTCCACTCGGTTTCAACAGCTTAAGCCACAACGAGCTGATCCCATCGAAATACACAGCATTACCTTAGTTCCTTGAATATTCATTATGGCCGCCGATGTAGAGGCAGGACCAGGCATTCCCCATGATCAGTTCAGACGGGAGGGGTTAGAAAGGGGGGATTCCTCCGATCCCGGAGTTGTCTCAGGTGTCCGTTATAATTATTGTCCTTTTATCGTGATCAAGCTAAGAGTGTAATAGAATGGTCGGTAAATCTTCCCCCGGGCCCTGTCCCTTATTTTTACTCTAAGACCCTGTCACTGATGCTCTGCGCTTGTAACAAATTGTCGATAAATCGAATTATAAAAAAGTTTGAAAAAAAAAATAAATGACCTGATCCGGGACCGGTGGAAAATGTACCGGACCCTCCATTACACCTTTGGGTTGTATCAATGCGTTCTGGAAGTAAGTACACCGGGCCCCTGAGAAATCCCCTATTCTCTCATCGGGTCTGATCTCTTAATTATATATATGTATAAAAAAGTTTTTCGTCATTGACATTTATATATATGTTATATATGAGGATATATAGTTCGGACCGCGAAGCGATTGTAGCGAGTAGGGATCAGACTCCCATAGTATATAAAGAATTAATCAAATTCGTAGATATCTATTTCAAATTGATTCGCTGCTTCTTTTCGCTTATGCATTTTTAAGAATTCTCTTTATCTTATCAAATAAGCTCCAAGCCATGAATAGGCTTTTGGTTCCTTTTCCTTTTTTTTTAGCCAGAGTCCCTAATAGCGACAGTATAAAGTCTGTCAAGAACTGTTTATGGTGCATCAAAGGTCCTAGAATTCGTAGTGACGTCACTTGGTCTGCAGGTTAGAGGGAAAAGTTTTCTTAACCAACGTCTCTTTGAAGTTCTCATGGCTTTGACGTGGACCCTTTGCCAATCCGTAATTTAGTGGCCATATACATAAATACCCTTTTATGTCAAACCCTTTAAATACCAAATATATTGAAAAACGTTAAACCCAAAATTACATGCGATGAATGCGCAATTTATTTTCACATATGCTGAAAAGATATTTTTCTAATATTAAACGGATTAATTCCCAAGCTGTCGAATTGCGGATTTGTCATGTGCCAAGTAAATGATGTAGTTAAAGTCTCAGGGCGACAATCGCATCAAATATAGATTAAAATCATCATTCAGTTGATAACAATGGTAGCAAGTACGGCAACAGCACAAACATAGTTAAGAGGCAGATAGACAGATTTATGTTGCAGTTGCACACATTTTTACTATAGCATATAGTGAGGGGTGGCAACTACAACTACATGCTGCAAAGCATGATTGAGTGATGCCGGGCATAACTACTCTGCACTTGGTTTGTGTTGCAAGAGAGCGCGCTGGTGGCATTGAAGCTGTAGTTGCAACAAACGATGAGTAGTAGCGACAAAATGCATCGTTAAAATCAACATACAACAATCTAAAAGCAATAGAAAGAGAGTGAGTGGAACTGAGTGACTGAGAGATTAAGGGGTTGGAATATGAGCGAAAACTTGAGGGTTGTCAGCAGTTGTGGGTCGCTTGGGTAAAAATCAACAGACTTTGCACCACTGTGCAGCAGCAGCAGCAACTACGCTCAAGGATAATGCACTTCAACTTGACGTCGAGCTAGAAGAGGCATGTATGTATGTGAGTGTGTGTGTTTGGGGGGTTGGTGCAAGGGGGGGTTGTAGCGCCAACCATTGGCATTTTGTTTGTTATTCAGCTGCGCCTTGAAGCTGGCTTCACTTTTTGCATGCATGCACAAATCTGAATAATTCATTGTTGCTCTGCACTTGTTGTAGATGTTGCAGCGTGTAGGAAAATTTGAAGCAATCAGGGTAGAAAAACGACAATAGAATACTCTAAAATATTAAAAAAAAAAAAGTAAAAATAAAATTTATGTCTGCGCGATATTTTTTATTTAAGCATCAAAATGGTTTTGGTCGCGTTCCAGAAATATGATTTTGCGTGAGGAGCTTTTTCAACAAAAGTATCAACGTGTTTTTTTTATTAGGATCATATGAGTCTGCGTACCCAATGTAGTGAATGCTCAACGATTTTTCCTAAGAGGTTTTATTAATTTAATATTAATCTATTAGTAGGCTCTCTAATTTAGTGAACGTCAAAAGGTTCTGCGAGCGACATTGTTAGTAAAATATCAAAATGGTATTGTTTATCAGGCTCACATGATTCTACGCACCAAATTTAGTAAACTCCAAATGGCTCTACGAGTGGCGTATGGTTTTGTTCATAAGGCAGACATGAGTAAAGTACCAAGTAAGCTTAATTTATTTGCCACATAGACCAACGGACCGAATTTGATGGATGTCCAACTATCCTGATGGAGGAGTTTTGTTATTTTCATAATTTTTCTTTTATATTGTTCCTTTCTACCAAATTTAGTAAATGCCAAATGGCTCTACGTACAATTGTTTGGAAAAATATCAGAACAATTTTTTTATTTGACTAACAAATAAAATAAATAAGTATCAAAATTGGTTAGTAGCAGTACGGCATTGTTAAAAAATTGTATTTTATTTGCGAATATTAGGTTCAAGTTTATGTAGCTCTTCTTAAATATTAAATTTGTTCCTTAATTTGGCAAGGATGGAGTCTACGTATCAAAAATTTGATGGTTCTAGCTTAAATGTCAAATTCTTTTTGTTTATCAGTCTCAGAAAATTTCGTGGTTATAGTTATGCCAAATTTGCTAAAATATAAAATTTTGTTTTTCTTTATTAGGCTAAGATCATTCTAAGGATCACATTAAATGGCTCTAGCTCAAATAATCCGTTTCGCCATTTTTTAACGCCTTTCTGATAGTGGAATAATTACACTGTCCAACAGTGATTTAGAACTTTTCAAGTGACCTGGTGTACATTGTAGGTCTTGATGAGTAGATCACGATAGTGGTTTCAAAATTGTCTACCCCAATCGTTATTGCTTAAAAACCGTTTTTCGGATACTGCGATCACTCACTATCACAACGTCGCCATTTTTCAACCGATTTTCGATTGCTTTACGGCTTTGGAAAGAAGTAAATCTTAGATTACTTTTAAAAATCTCGTAGTTGCTTTGTATGAAGTATAAACAAGTGTATATCATCTTAAAGCTTGAATCTTCTTCTTTCCAAAACCGTAAAGCAATCGAAAATCGATTGAAAAATGGCGACGTTGTGATTGTGGTAGTGATCGCAGTACCCGAAAAACGGTTTTTAAGCAATAACTTGCGATTTTGGGGGTGTTAGACAATTTTGAAACACACTATCGTGATCTACTCGTCAAGACCTACAACGTACACTAGGTCACTTGAAAAGTTCTTTTATTTTTTTTGATTTTGTAGAACAGTGTTATCAATACTGCTCGTTGAACGTTTTTCATTCCCAGGAACATTTTTTTCTATATCCAATAATACATTTTGTCTGTATCTTTGTTAAGAACTTATCTTTATCATCATCGGGCGGAAAAATAAATTCAATAACTTAAGTATTATTCTTGGATCATTTTGTATTTGTAAAATTTTATTTAAAGTAAATATATTTTTAACTAAAAAAATGTTGACAGCTTTTTTAGAAATAAATAATAACGAAAAAATTACTTTGAATAAAAGCGCAACCGACTTTATATTATATTCTTCAAGAATTATCCGAAATGGGGATAAATTGTAATTTTTCTAAAAGTTTCACTCTTTTTATTCCACTTTTGTACTATCTACTTTATTATAAAAGCACTCTCATCCAAAGAATCATTTCTAGAATTACCACATGGTCCGAGAAAAAAATGCTGACATTATCACAACCGACACGACGTATTTTCAAAAGAATACTTTTAATGTTTAAAGGCAAAAATTTTTTTTCGAATATATTGCGCAATGACTTGAGAGCAGAATCAAGCACCTCAAAAGTTTCCATGTTTTTTATACTGTTAGTCATTGAAAATTGACATATAACAGAGGGCTAAATACTAAAAACATTCAGAAAAATCGGTCACTAAGAAAATTTTTATAATTTTAAGGAATTTCTCATGATATAGAAAATATGATTATAAACCTTCAAAATCCTAGTCCTAAAAATTTTAAATTCGGAAATTGCGAAAAGAAATAAGTAAAATACAAAAAATTATTTCTGGGATACATAAACCACCCCTCGGTCGAGTAACCAAGCGTGGTATTTTCTTTTCAAGACACCCCCTACCCAAGAATGAGTCACGTGATTTAGGTACGGCCACTTAAATATTTGGTAAAAGTTGTGAAAATATGTATGGCAAAAGTTGATCGGTCTAATCGAGCAAAAAAGCGAACATTTCTGCCAAAAAAGGGAACAAACGAACACAAGGCAGAAAACGCGAAGGCATGGTAACCCTAATCATACCGCCACCAGATTTTTGATATTGAAGGAAGGGGAGAGCCTAAAATTGATGCCGCAATGTCTGTAACTTTGGAGGGATGCTCTGAATAAAATACTATGTAAAATTTTTTGCATCTTAAGAAGGGAAATATTTCGAATTTTTGACTGAAGCCTAAAATTTTTTTAGAGTTTAGTAGTATAAGTAAAAAGTGTATAAATTCAGACTGTACATTTCTAACACAAATTGCTGCTACAATGACCACGGAACACATATCAAAAGAAAATTTCAAAACTTCACCCATTCACACCCAGATTCAGGTGTACATACAAACACAAAAGCTAGCTGATCATTATTGCCTTAGGAACTTATGGTCCGCCAATAATCTCCAATACTCTAATATTCCTCTGCTTACAGCGTGTAAATATGTCAGTCTGTGTGTGTGTGTGTTTTGCAGTCCTTTGTATTTCGCACATCTAGAAATGCTTAAAACAAGGGTTGCTTTAACAACAACCCCCCTCTAAGCACCAAACACCCAACTTCATGTCCTTGAGGGTTGGCGGCGGCAACAGGCGTCAGGCAGGCATTTGATGCTTTGTGCATTTCCCAGTTGCAAAAATCCAATCCATAGGCTGCGCTGCTCGCCTGCTCCAGCAGTTGCTACCGTTCTACACCCCATACACCCCTGACACACACCCCCTACAGCTAAGCATCATTATCATGCACTGTATTTTGTGGCATGAACTGACACTCTCTGCTCTCTATTCTATTGTTGCTGCAATCAGAGTTGCTGTTGTTGTTGTTTGTATAGCTGCCACAGCTAGACAACGCAATTTGAAAGCAATTTCAGCAGCATTAATCATGCCGCTCACACATGCCCCCAACAGTGGGGTGGGAGTGGGGAGGTCACTCCCTTGTAGGTGGTGGTCACTCACATTCAAACTAATCCATGCAGGCAGGCTGGTTGGCTGTCATGACTGTCCCTTATCAGAGCTGCCCCAATAGCCACACACTCACACTCTCACACACACACTGACACCAGAACCTGCCTTTTAGTAATGTTGACAAAACGCATTTTAAGCACTTGAGAATTGCCATCTTTTCTTTTGTTTTGTTAGACATTCAACTAACTGCCGCCTGTTGCCTTCGCTGCGTCCTCCCTCAGGCAGTCAGGATATATGTCCTGCTCTGATTTTGTATTTGAATTTCAGTTGAGAATTTGGAATTTGCATTGAAAATATGTGCGCATGAGTGGCCATGCGTGGGTTGTGCTTTGTTTTTCAAACGGATTTCATTTCACAATAAATGCCAAAAAGGACGACATCTGAAGTGAAATGTTGTAAGTGGGCAAGCCTTTGTTTGCTCTAGCCATTGCTATTGTTTTCTTATAAATTATATCGTTTTCATGACCTGACCCTGTCCACTCGATCCGGGTCTCTAAGTTGCTCACTTTTTCGTTTATCCCCGCTCTCGCACACTCTCTCTGCTTTATTAACCTTAAGCTCCCTTATTGTGTACCCAAACTAAGCCTAAGGGGATTGTAAACAAAACCCAATGATACAGTTTTCAACTTGCATGACTCATTCAAAAAAGTTGACAAATTTAAGCTGAAGCATTGCAGATATTTTAGCATATAAATTAAATTCCATTTAGAAATCTAAAAATATTCAGGTAAAAAGTCATTTTGTGGTTAGAAGTACATACTTAATTGTTTACCAAGCACTTTTGTATAATATTTTGAGAGTGTAATTGTTTCAGTTATTAATTTGATACAAATTGGCAATAAAGAGAGCGAATGATGTAAAATTTTGAGAGCAAGTATAGCTAGCACGAGATACTAGTTCTAGCTTATATTGCCTTTTTGGGAAAACTTGACTGATGACCATTTGTCGATTAAACAATTTAGTTTAATTTTTATAGTTTATTCAACGCCTTCTGCGGCTAGTTTGTAACCTTGTAGTCTAAGCAGTGCAAACTTTTCGAAAAATTTTAATTGTATGGAATTTCAAAGCTATCTTAAATATGGAGGCATGGTATATCAAGTTTTACAGAAATATGCAAATATCTTGCCATTCTTTTGCTTAGTTCTGATATGCGATCCGGCGCTTATTAGAAGACGAACCCAGATTTTGGATAAGCCATTCTTTGAGCATCTGGGTAGTCTAGCCTACGTGCCCATAGAGGATCTGCTTTAGTCGAATCCTCAAAATGGTTCTGCAACATAATAGATTTAGTATTAGGAATGTCCTACAGGCTTTGATCCTCCTCCTCAATCCCTTCCTTTCGTCAATTGCTATCCAGCCCTTCTTTTAATTAGGTGACACAATGGACCTCATGGTCTTTGGGTGATCTCAGTCACTATCTGGGCTGCCTACACAAGCCAACCTAACATAACCTTTGCTTAGTAAATAAAAATTTATTTGTGCTTCATTATACAGCGTGTTTTTTTAAGAGGTTCACAACTTTAAGTTGACTACCGACTTAACAGCTGATAGTTTCTTTATGTTGAGTTTGTCATTTCATTATGGATAGACTTATACCAGAGCAACGCTTATATGTGCAAGCTCTGAAACTCTAAAAAAATTCGTTATTTTGTAAATTTCATCATTTAATTTTAGTGTTGTAGAGATAGAATAGCTTTAAGCAATATTTTATTACTGCAAATAAAGAAAATTGTAAACTAAACTTAAATTATTTATATGCCATTTCAAAAATTCTTTTAAAAACCATTTTAAAAATTACCTCAAGCGACACTTGGCGGCATAAAACTTGACAGCCCGTAAGATTCAATTGCTAATGACGTCACAAGTCACCTAAAACTCATATGCATGTATGAAACTTGCTGTTATACTTTTATTTTAGTAAATTTACTTATTGTCTGAAAACAGATGTTAATAAAATATGAAGAAAATGAAAATATAAAGGGTGTTTTTCTAAGCGCGTCCGGATTTCAAACTACAAAAAAAATGCATTAAAAAATTCCTTTCAAAAAGATTGTAAAAATTACATATAAAATGTCACATAAAAAGCAATCTTAAGCCACACTTGGCTGCATTAAAGACTCAATTAATAATGACGTCACAAGTCACACGAATCTTATATGCATCTATGAAACTTTCTGTTTTACTTTTATTTTAGTAAATTAACTTGTTGTCTGAAGACAGATGTCAAAAAAATATGAGAAAAAGAATATAAAGGGTGATTTTTCATACAGAAATTAATGTAATGATCCCAAATATGGTTTCATTAGATAGCAATTTTACTTATCATTTATTATTTAAAAATGGTGTTTGGTAAGTGACCAACTTGACTGCAAGTTACGAAGCATATCCTGTCAGTCGAATTTTAGGCCACACTTTCAGGCATTTGGAGCCGTACTTTAGTAACGATACGTTCTATGTTGGTTGCAAAGTCATCAAAATAACTCGACGAGTCTCCAAAGAAAATCTAAAGAGGTCAAATACCACGACCGCTGCGGACAGTTCGTGGGAGCTTTTCTCGGAATTGAAGTGTCAGTAAATCATTTACCTCTACTGTGGGACCTACAACAGCAATATTTTCATTGGATCGTGCTGTTCTCATTCTGGTTGGTGGTCGGACATCGTGGAATCTCAAATAAGTTCGAAAATGATCAAGGACACGACGAACTGCTCGTTCTAATGGACGATTATTCGGTCCATAATGTATACGAACAGCTGTATAAGTTTTTGCAACAGAACATCGATTTTGATTATAAAACTGGAAATACAGTATTGTACTGTAAATCTTTCCATGACGAATTTTTAGGTCTTGCTGACATTGACATTTGTTAAAACTGGCAACTAATTTCTGAGATATCTTTTGTGGAAATCCGGATCCCATTCAAAAACACCCTATATATATTTGTATATAGATAAGTTATACTTGATTTTGATTATAAATCTCGAAGATTTAAAGGCGTCATTGTGATGCAAATCTACCCATGATGAATTGCTAGGCCTTACCAAATAAAATGGCATTAACTTTTGTCAAAACTGACAATTGTTTTCAGAGATATTCTTTGTGGAGATGCCTCACTAGCTTAGCGTCAGTGCACTAGACTATCATTCTTGATGTTGCGATCTCACGTTAAGCATGGACCTGCACTTTCCAGTTTTCCTATTTCCCTAACTTTTTCTGTCTATTCCATAACCTTATCACTTACTCTCATTATCGGTATCACAAAAGGTCTGTTTTTGGCCTAAGTGAGGTGGGACACTAAGACCCAACTGCCGTATTAACCTACATACCTATCCTTTGTGGAAATCCGGACCCTATTAAAAACCACCCTTCGTATATATACGTACATATAAAGGTTATGGCTGACCATTTTACAAAAATCATTAGGGAATTTTTTATCAACTACCAACCAATTGCTCATCCAAGCTGTAAACTTTTTAAGCAACGACATGCCCAACGCGGTTTTGGAAGTCCAATAACGTCAAAACCCTCTCAAGGTTCTCAAAGGATTTAAAATTTCATATGACATGTCTTTTTCAGAGTAATCACAAGCGAAAATTGAAAGCCTCTAAAGACTCAATTGCTCATGACGTCACATGTCACTCAAATCTTAGATGTATAGGTTATGCTTGACCCTTGTGCAAAAAACGTTAAGCAACTTTTCAACAACTACCATCAAGCTGCTCATGCAAGCAGTGAACTTTTTAAACAACGACATTCACACCGCAGACTCCAGTGACGTCACAAGCATTCAACTTATGAGCGAAGTTTAATTAACAAAACAATCAACTTGGTTTTCGCTGGCAGAACAGCACCTTGAGTGCAGCACCTGTCTAAGCCCGCCATCAAACATCATTCTCAGCTCAACTTTATGACGCATAAACGACTAAACGTCTAAAGTTTGTTAATGCTAAGCTAGCGAACAACACTTCACCATCAGCATATGCACCATATACACCAATGGGTGATAAAACAAACTTCTTAGAACATACCCAACTTGGGTCTGTTGCTTTGTTCAACTCTTTCTAAAATACTTAGAGTGACCATGTGAGCTTTATCAACAACTGTTTTCCTTTGTTTTGCAAAAACATTATCCATTAGCATAATTAAAATTCACTCTTAATCAGCTCCACACTCATTATAGCTAGCCATAGATGATGAACTAGCAGTTACAAAAAAAAAAAAAGGAACCACATCGTATGAACTAACATAATGAACTTTTAAATGAACAACACTCACCGCAGTATTTTCACACGAAATCCGTAAAAAATCCTTTATTTTGTATTTAAACTCTTTGTTGTTGTTGTTGTTGTCGTTGCGCTGTTGTTTTCCAATGTTATTTTCGTGGCACGGCAAATGCTCGACAAATTAGTAGAGCAAAAACTGAAATAAAATGGCACCGTTGCAGCTGCGTCTACACACGGATATACCGATGTGCATGTGTGTGTTTGTGTTAATACGGTAGCAATCCAAACGCACTGGACCACACTAACAGACCGGACCGTACCACGCCACGCCCGCGGCAATAGCAACGTCCAGAGAAAATTGCTATGCAAAAATAATAAAAGCACGAAAAAAAACAAACACAGAAGAATCCAGCTAAAAACTCTGCTGTTGTTGTTGTTGTTTTTGTGTGTGTGATTTTCAAAACGCCATTTGGCTAAAAGTTTTTTGCATGCAGCAAGCTCAACGCGACGCAACGCAACGCGACGCGACTATGGCGGACTCAACTTCAGCCACAATGGCAGCCGTGGCAGCCACAGTAGTTTCTGCTTTGGACTTTGGTTGGCAACACGCTACGTTTCAGTTATCTCAACGCTTTGTCAAAACTATAGAGTGCACATATTTTTGTGGGTTTTTCGGTGAAATTTTTATGTTTTTTTTGGCGAACACGCCGTCGTTGTTGTCACCGTGTGTTTTATGTCGCAATTGTGTGAAAGCGGAAAATGTAGGAAACGCTGACAGTGTTGCGCACGTTGTTGTCAGTTCTGGTCTGGTCGGGTCTGGTCACAGTTTGCCACCGTTGGGGCCAGCTCACCTGCTGGCTGTCAAGTTAAGGTAAATTAATGTGCAGTTGACTAACTGCCACTGTTGCCTGTTATTACTCTTGTTTTTTATTATTATTTACTTTTATGGCTAGTGAACTTTTAGCCCAAGCTTAGTTGTTGTTTGATTTGAAATTATTTCAGTTTTTTGGCGTTTTATTATTTTTGTAGGGTGGCTACCCTGTTGTTTCTTTTTGTTGTTTTGTTGTTGTTTTTGACACCCACACAATCGCTGCGTATACGCAATAGCTGTATATTATATTTTACCGTTCTGCCGAACCGCGCTCACGTATGTCTGCTGTCAAACTGATGAGAGCACAAAGCGGCGCAAAAAAAACCTCGCACACGTTGAAAACAACGCACAGCCAAGAATTTGAACAATTGAACTTTTTGAAAGCCAACGCCAAGTCAGACAGTCGGCAGAGACGCGGCCGGACGAAGAGCACCACCGCCAACATACAAAATGCTAGTTACTGCAAATGCAAACTTTATCAGAGAGCCGCTCTCTCTGCTTTGCGTTCTCTTTGGCGTTCACATTCACCCATTTGTTTGCTGCCGTCGGTCAGTCTTCTCGCATTCAACTTGGCATGCCCAAAAACGCAAAACCAACTAAAATACTTGTAATAAAAAGCAAACACAAACAGCCGGCGTGACGCCAACGCGCTGCCGCAGCCTAAAACATTGACAATGATAGCAACGTCGGCGTCGACTTCAACGTCAGCGACAATGCTGCTTACGAAAACCACCCAAAAATGGCAAACGCTAAGCTTCGTGCTCTGCCACCCCCGAGCGCAATTCGAGAGCGCTGCGCCAATGCTGAGCTGCGCATGGCGTCGCAGAGCGTAAGTCGTTTATAAGTCGCTCTCTGAGCTTTGAGCAAAATGCATTGTGGGTGGGTGGCGTATGGGCGGCTGGGTGTGTTTGGTGTTGTTGTGCCGCGTAGTGGGGTGGCTGTGCAAAAAAAATATATGCAACTCTCTGTGCTCTTTTGTGCGTGACGTCACACTGATGCAGAAGGCCTAAGCGCGTTAGCAGCGCGATCAGATTTAATAAGATTTTTAATTTAAAAGATGTAAGTCCATGTTATAGCAGCTTATGTTATTAACTTATTTTACTAATTAGTTTGATAGATAACGTGTAAATTCATTTATGACTTTTTTAGCTAAGGCTTTAGATGTTAGTTTTTATACAGTTTTTGACAAAAATGGACAGTTAAATAAACGACTTTAACCCAGATATGCCCAATGTCCTACATATAGGACACCTCTTCCATGATCGATCATGCACGCAAATGTTAACTTACATTCGCATGTTAAGTGTTTCTGCAGTCAGCAGAGAATAGCGCAAGCATGTGAAATAAGTTTAATTATAATTGTTCTGTCAATGTGTCCTGACGCGAGTATTGAAAATTGTGAAATTCAACAAATGAAAAA
This sequence comes from Chymomyza amoena, assembly GCA_037043745.1. NCBI lineage: Eukaryota > Metazoa > Arthropoda > Insecta > Diptera > Drosophilidae > Chymomyza > Chymomyza amoena. The sequence continues at coordinate 78,625 of JBAMAX010002794.1, read as the reverse complement.
TTTCAAGAGACGCTATGAAAGATGATCTTATAAAATAAATTTTTTTTAATGAAATATTACTTTTGTGTATGGAAAGTTATTGAGAAATAACTGTTTTAAAATATAGTTATACTAGTATCAATAGTTTTTTGTAATTTAAGGGTTTTATTTTACATTAAACATTGGTGTCCTATATATAGGACATTGGGCAAATGCGTGTCTATTGGGTATTAATACAAAATTATTTATTTATGGAAAAAGAGGAGTTACTCTTCATAAGATACTCTTGATTTTGGAATTTGACAACGAAACTTCAGAATTAGCCGAAGAAATAACAATATTTCCTCCAACAAACGCAACAGGAAATGTGGCTGATGAGGATTCTGGACCCTAAGACACTTTGCAACTAGACAATTTGCCATCTGCACAACTGCATTGCGGCAGCAGAAGTGATGCTTAGAGTGCTCATCATCAAACTTTGCTCACCCAAAACCGAAAGTCCACAACTTATCAACAAGGACGCACAAATACCTCATTAGGACTAGATTTGCGCTTTGACCGCTTAGATCACCTTGTGATACCACAGGAAAAACAAACACGCTGTGCATTGTACCAACAAAAAAACCACCACAAGGTGCATCAAATGCGATGTAGAAGAGCACACTAAGTGTTTTATTGCATATTATTAAAAATTATTAATTAATTAATATATAACTCATCATAGCATATGTGCCCAATGTCCTACATATAGGACGCCTCCAAAATCATGGATCTCAATAAAAATTTTTATTTTAAAGTATGCAATTGTTTTATTTAACCTATTTTTTAAGAGACTATGCAAAAAAAATCGTTTTTTACGCGCACATAAACGCATGGGCATATCTGGGTTAAACTAACTTTAGCTTGAAAAAATAAAAATAGTTTTTACAAATTTTTGAGCTAACAATTTATAGTACAGTAAGAGAAGAGATTCATCTGGTAAAGCGTACTTAATGGATGAAACTTTCAGGGATCGTTAGGGACCCTGTTCTAAGTCTAGTTATACCCTGTACCATATGGTACAAAGGATTTATTAAGTTTGTGCAAGCCGAAAATGTATGTGAAATATAGAAGCTCTTAGTCTAAAAACGAGTATTTGTATTTAGGGGGTAGGGGGTGTGACAAAGCCGCATGGCCATATATGTTCTTACGGTTTTTGAATTACATCTTTTTTTTTATCAAACTTAAAGTCATGATTTAATGATCGTTGTTAGTAAAATTATGTATTAAACAAGATCAAATCAAGATTGTGGCTTATTTGGTTCAAGCACAATGCCTCTTTAAACTCAAAAATTAGAAATCGTGTTTGGTGTTTTTTGAATTATTTTGCAATTTTTCTAAATGGGTAGGTTTTTTTGGAAATTTTACACGTATATTTTATTAAAGTAATTAAATACCCACAATAACCCTCGGCTTAGACTTAGAACAAGTTCCCTAAAGATCCCTGAACGTTTTATCCGTTAGGAACTTTTTGCAATAAACCTCATTTTGAGCCATCGTTTATTGTATTATTATTCATCGCTTATGAAAATTAGGTTGTTAAAACCGTCTGAAGCTATTCCCAATATATTTTCCTCGGCTTTATAACAATTTAATAAGTTATAAAATAAAATATTCTATGGAAATTAAATATTTCTTAAATTTAAAATTTGAAGCCTACTTTATGCAACTCTGTTATTTAAAAGAAAATAAAGGATATTAGCAAAAAAATATGAAATAAAAACCCTAGGTGGCAAAATTATGGTGCACGAATCTTTCAAATTATTTATTATTAAAAAACCCCTGATAGTTGCAAGCTATTCATACCGCTATATTGTATAGTTAAAAGTTAAATTAAATAAAACCAAAAAAGTAAGTATTATGCTCGGATAACATACATTGTCAGTGCATTCAAGAGAAAGGAAAGAAGTTTTGAGGAAAAGTCAATATTTCGTTACCTAAAAGGCTTTGGAGTCTACATATACCCTATAAATACAGTGTATAAAAAATGCATATCTACAAAAACACGTTTTATGAAGACTTTAAAATAAAAAAACCCCATACAGAAAATTCATATTTAAACTAGATCTATATTAAGCTATTTTTTATTTTTAAAGAAAAAAAGGAGATCCCAAAATTTAATAATTTGTATTACATTGCTGATTTTTTTTTTAATTGAGATAATTTGGTACTTTTAAATAAAAAGGACCAGACCGAGAATTCATATTACACAGAAACTATATTTAAGGGGTGTTTAATACAAAAAAAAAAGTGGGATCCCCAAAAAGGAAAACTTTTAAGAAAAAGTTTGCTGTTTTTGAGGCTTTGGACCTTATACCTTTAAAGGCTTTAAAAAAAGTCCATCCCAAAAATTTATATATACTCTAGAACTATATTTAACGATTTTTTAATGTTTGTTAAATAAAAAAAAGTCGTATCTTCAAATTATAAGATTCTAATTACATTGCTGACTTTTTTTAATTTAAATCATTTATGTCTCTATTTAGAAAAATAACGACTAGTCTTTTATTACACTAGCTTACACGAAAAATAAACCATTTGTAAAAAAAGTTTTTGAAGGTAATTTAAGGTAGGGAAAAAGACGTCCTATTTTTTTTTAAGTACCGTTTTTGAGATTTATTTTGAAAACATGTTTTTGGGCTTCTTTTCCAGTTATTTATCAATATCTCGTGAAAAAAAATTGTTATCGGCAAAGCAACGTTTTCGTGATTTTTTCAAAAAAATGTTTTTGAGCACCTTTTTCAGTTATTTATCAATATCTCTTGATTTGCTTAAAAGACGATTAGATTGAAAGGTATTGATTTTCAGGGAATTGTACAGATTAGGTAAAAATTATAAAAGTTACAAGCAACCAATATCGACAAAAAAAAATGTAATTTTCGATTATTTTTCAAAATAACAAATTTTTGGTTTGCTATTTATTAAAAAAAAATGTTTCGAAAGTTATGTAAAGCTTTAAGTTGAATAAGAATTGTTTTTTTAACATTATGAGCCTAGGATCTTCGGATAAGAACTGTAGATGTTATGTTGTGATGTAGTGTTATCATCTTATAGCAATTGGTAATGCGAAGACTTGGGTAAAATTTGTATTTTAATTTCTTTACACTGAAAATAGTAAACCTAGAACTCTAAAGGAAACTTTTTTCAACGACAGCTATAGTATTTTATTTTGAAGACTCTTGTCAAGCGATCAATTTTTCTAAATGACTGACTTCGATAAAGGAAATTTTTTTTTTAAAACTATTCGTTTGCCGATAAAAAATTTTGTTCTTGAGATATTGACTGAATTGATTAACTGAAAAAATTGCCCAAAAACCTGTTTTTCAAAAAATTCTCGAAAACGGGTCATAAGAATAAAAGATTGCCATTTCCGTGCTTGTCGACCCAAAATTAACCTAAAAAACAGTTTTCTATAAAGGTTCACTCGATAACCCTTAAATATAAAAGTATTATTTTCAAAATTTTTTCTTTTTGTAATAGCAATTTTTTTATTATCTGATATAATATGCGATTTGCTACTATCCACTAAATAGCAATTGCTCTAGGACTTTGGAAAATAATTTTTTTCTTCTATATTTTTTATGATAGAAAACTTTGCATCTTTCGCGACATTACCTTGGTATATCATCACATACTTGACCAGCGAACACAAAAACGGCCATCATATTAAAGGTATACCTGAAGGTATGAGACCAAGCTGCATGTAGCTGAAATTGTTACGTCACACTGAAGCAATATCTTATGCTCTCAAAAGACACAAACTGCACAATGCCTGCGTAACCTGTAGCTCAGCACACCATTGTCGGTAGGGTGGTTGCTTGGTGGTGTTTTGGGTTGCCGCGTGTGGCAGTGCGCATTGTAGTGGGTGTAATAATGCAGCAGCGGCAGCAGCGGCAGCGGTGGCAGTTGCAGTAGCAACAGCAATCGCCACTTTAACGGCAGGAATCTGCAATTTGTTTACGTGAGTTGTACGTTATTGTTGTTATTGTTAGCACTGCAAATTGCCTTGCAGCATTTAAGTCGAATTATGAAATATTGTGTAGCCCACAACGCGTTGGCTTTGACTGCCACTGCCACCCTGCCACACAGGTAACAACTGTGTTGGGCGCAGTATTTTAATTAATATTGATTGCAGTTTATATAGGCGCAGGTGCATTTTAATTTTGTTTGAAATTTGTTTGCCCACAAACAGAGTGCGCTCCACCGCACATTTAATATGCACAAGTCAAGCATGACCTGTGCTCACAATATAGGAAGTTTTACTTGCAATAGTAATTGAATGCAGAGCAGCGCAGGAGCAGAGCCAGGCATGTGTTCAATGTCCTGACAGTGACTGACTGACTAACTGACTGACAAAACTTTTTGTTAACTTAGACAAAATTTAGAAAGCAAATCGGTTCTCGTTGCTTGAGCAGCACAAAAAACTTCAACGACGACGGAGACGACGACACTGCTGACGCCCATTTGCATGTTTTTGCATTTCAATTCTTTTATGTAGTTGGGTTCCTAGAACTAGTCCCAGCTGCTTGTGCCGCCTCATCCCAGTAGAGATGCCCACCCATCCACTCAGCGTTTGTCAAATAGTTCTTCTTTTTTTCCACTTCGTTTTCAACATTGTCGTTTTGCAGTTTGGCTTTAAGTGTGATTCGTTGTTGCGCTTGACAGCGCGGTAAAATGTGCACGTGGTGGCCTGCCACAGTGGTTGCAAGCTGGCAAACTAAAACACAACTTGCAACTGTTGCACAGTGTTTTGAGTTAAACACTAAAAAGAAATATAAACACTGCTTTTTTTTAAGTTAAATAGCGCTAAAAAGCTTTTTAATACTTTAGTTTTATGTTTTGCTTTAATAATTTAAATTGGTTTGCACAGCTTGTTTGCACTGCTGCACTGCTTTACTGCTTGCGCGCTGACGGCACGCTAAAGCAGTTGCGCGCTGCTTACGCGCCAACGGCACCTTAAAGCAGTTGCGCACTGCTGTAAGCAGTTTACAGTCTAATGTATTTGTTTGCACGCTGCTTGTCATGTTGTTTTGGATGGCTGATTTTTACTACTAACTTTAAGTTATAATTAAGGCACCTTTTGATTAGCTCATATGGTTTGTTTGGCTTAATTAAACAGCTAAAAACTAAATTACATTATTAATTAATAAATCTAATATTGGCACTTGAGCAAGTTATTACGTTTTTTGGGGTTTTACTAACATGGCAATTTGGCAAATGTTGTACTAATGCGACTAAACTAAACTAAGTCATAGACAATAAATAACTGGCCACTAGAAGCTAGGTTAACACGCCAGGACGTGCTTTTTGTCAGGCAGTATCACAGTGCAGGGGTTCATCCTCCTGTCGTCGATTGTTGATCGCATTGCGCGGCGAGATCACAAACTGCTTGCGACTCTGCATGGCGCGCAGCTGTTTGCGCTTGGCGCGCTTTTTCCTCCATCTATGTATGCAATACCAGCTCACTGTAGGGTATACAAAAATTGGTGCACATCAGTCTAAGTCACTAGAGAATCTTTAACAGCAACTCACCTAGCAGCACCAGCACTGCGCCGCCAAAGCAGCCAGCGGAAAATAACCACAGACTGCGCGTTTCAGCATCCTCAACGCTTGACAGACAGCTCAGGAATGTCGGCGAGTTCATGGTACGATTATAGGGTAGTGGACACTGCCGGCTGTCGAGTGCATCTGTGTATATGGAAATGTTGGTCATATTCCAAAATTAGCTAAGACCGCAGCTGCTGCACTTACCCATACATATTGGCACAAACTTTGTTTTGGCGCCCAGCATCATAAGATGATTGTTCACTTGCTGGCAGCTGCACGGACTTATTTGACTCTTGGTAAGATCGATGACATTTAAATGACACAAGTTGGCCAATTTGTCTATATTGAATTTGCTCAATGGATTCGAGGAGGCATTCAGCTGCCAAAGATCTGCAAGTTTGCAAGCAATAAGAAGAGTTCCACTGTAGTGCTATCAAAATTGACTTACTTGGCAATATGCCCAGGTCGGGTATATCTTGCAGCTCGCAATTGGCCACATTTAAATACTCCAGCGGCGCCTTGATGGGCTTCTCCAGTGTGACCAGATCGTTTTCCAACAACTGCAACTCATTGCTGTCCACATAGAGATTACGTAGACGCGGCATTTGAAATAACTCCATGGGAATTGTCATAAGCGCATTATTTGATAGATCTATTTCCTGTAACATGTAAGGAATGCAATCAGTTTAATGAGCTTGTGATTATAACAAAATTTACTATTTAATTAGATGTTAGGTGTGAATTTGTTCCAACTAATTGCAGTTAGTACCTGCTAGCATCTTAGACGACTTACCTGCAGTGAGCTGAGTGGCTCAAATGTTCCATGCTCTACAGAATTTATCATATTCTCATAGAGCATTAGAAACTTAACATCGGTGTACTTTTCAAACGATGTGCGCTTTAATTTTCTGATGCGATTGTATGATAAGTCCAGCACCTGTAAATGTTAATAGAGGAAATGATATAGTAATAATATGTATAAGTGCTATATAAAGAATTTCATGATATGAATGCGTTTTTTGCAAGCACGTTCGTGACCAAGCGTTTCGGATTTCCAGCACGGACACGAGCCAAAGCCATGCAAGAAGTTGAGCTTATGACTGTTTTTCTTTGTTTTTTTTTAAACAAAGAAAAATATATTTTTTAACATCGAAAATTGTGCGACCAAAGGTATTTCACTGCAGAATGATAACACAATGATTTTTGCTATATCATGATGTGTCATTTACAGATCGGAGCAAGATATCCCGGCATATCAGCAGAATGTTGTCGAACTCTAGCAATTTTTTTCGCAAGCCAAAGACAACCAATGAGTGAATATACGATATCTGCTAATAATCCTAGCCAGAACATAAATTAATTTATATATTTAAAATACAAATTAATTTCAAAGTAGCACAAAGGATAAAATCTTATATATCGATTTTAAAAAATTTGAATAATGTTTTAATTATGACGACGACTCTTAATTTGACAATTAAATTGATAGCCTTTGGGAAGATAAAGGTTTATATAGTACAGAGAACAAGTCGAGTTTAAAATGAATCTGGAAAATTTAAATACACAAAATAATTGGAGAAAGTGGCACTAGAAAGAACTCGTTTGATCATCGCCATGGAACCGGGCAGCTTATTGAGATTCACAAACCTGCAGCCGGTTGGCAAGTGCATCAAATTAGTTTTCAAACACATCGAGGTGTAGAACGCTTCGAGATCTCGAGAAGTTTAGTTTTGAGTGCTTTTGTAAGCAGGGTCAATGTGCTATTATAATAGCCGATCTGGAATCCCCTACGAGTACTAGAAGTGCGCTCGAAAGAGTTCGTAGCTTGCAAAACTTTTGTGGCCATATATCCATTGTAATATGCGACAAAAAATTGGTTTTCCTCGAAATATCTTTGAAAGAGAAGAATAATTTAGAAAAAATATTCACTTGGTTGGCTAGCCAGCTGATGAGTGATCCCAATTTGAAACTCGTTATTAGATTATTAGAAGTTAGATTCTTAAAATGTTTTGTAATATTTGATAATAAGTCCAAACTTCGGAAAATTATCAAATCATAGCATAGTCCCCGAAGAAGATACGACTTGACATGTAAGTTTGCCTGCGCTATTAAACCAAAACCATATGGGTAAGTATGGGGAATCTGAGAGCTTAAAAAATTGGAAAAAGGCAGCGGAATTAACAAGCTACAACCCAGATAAACCGTATTGCCTGGAGTTATACAGAAAGTTCTGCTTTTTTATTACTCTTTTGAAATTAGGTAGACTTAAATAGAGAGAAAGAGAGCTCTTCAGGTGATATAGAAATGAAGAAAAGGGATTTTCGAATTAAAAAAATTATTTTTATTTGGCTTCAGTCACAAGTACAAATTTCGTACAAATTTTTATTAAGTATACGTATTCTCGATCAGCCGACTCATCCTATTTGTTCATCTGTTTATCCATAAGAATGGAAGAGACAATAAAAGTTAGAAAGCTAGAAAATTGACCAGAAAATGATTATCTGCAAGTCGGAAGTAGACTTGGTAATACGACTTCTTGATTAGTCGGTCTGTTTATCCATAGAGACGAATGAGACCATAATAGATAGAGTTGCAGAAATATTACCAAAAAATTACGACTATCTGCTGGTCGGAAGAAGACGTTGCTGACCCTATAAAGTATACTTGCTCGATAATAAACAGCCGATTCGACTTGCCTATTTACTCCGAAACATCTTAGTAGACGTTGGAAAAAGCAACTGGAAAATTACTTCGTTCATAACCTAGCGTAGCTAGAGCTTATATTTCCGAAGAGGATTGCAAGCTACATCGCCGCAACGGGATGGAAATCCTATTAGCATCTTTATCTCAGGAGTAGGGTTTAAACGGAGATCCGTGAGGTTTCGCAACAAATCGAAGAAGCCTAAGTGTGATGACTTTTTAAGCCAGCAGCCACCCTAACCTATCCTAACCCCACTTCGAAACCTTTCTATGTACCAAATTAAAACTAGCATTACTTCCTTTCGGATAATCTATTCGCGAATTATTATTAAAACCCAATGGGTGCTGTGGGGACCACTGCCAAAAATGAACAAAAACTCCCTAGACTATATTTTTAGAAGAAATAAAAGTGTCTATGAAGACCCGACAATGCGTCATTTCAAATATAAAATAATTTGTATTACAATTTATTTATTTTTATTACTCAGATGGACGAGGCGGGAGCTCAAGTGCTGTGTATAGGAGTGTAAAATAGCTGGGTGGTGGGAGCCTTTAATTCCATCTAGCCTTTCTTCTTCTGAACATCATCGAGGATTCGACTTTCCAGATACTGGGCGCGTTTTCTTAGAAGAGCAGGTCAGTCGCATAAAAGGTGTTGGATGCTTTCAATCTCTTTCTCACCCCCACAGCTGCTACAAAAGTTCTGATTGGGAACATGCCAATAGGTAGGTAGAAGTCTTTGTTTTCCGACATACCAAGGCTTACAAAAACCCCGTTTTGATGCCACTGGAGCTAGTCCTTACTCCGCTGTATCCTCTCTGAACATGTCTATAACGTAGCACTCCGTCACAACTTCTGTCATTATTGAAGTCCAGCTACTGTGGGGTCGCAGAAGTTGTTCGGAGCACTCGGGAGATGTAAGAACCGGGCACAGTGTCACTATTGTAGTTCTGACATGTCTCTGACAACCTTTGTATTTTGCAATATAGCATCAATGGGGGTAAAGGCATTTTTAGATTCAGCAAGCAAGACTTTAGTCAATCCAATAAACATTGTGGAAGTTAGGTGGTATTAGGCCCGTCGAGAGGCCCAAAGTTGTTTCAGGCGCCTAGTGTAATTACTGTCGTTATTAAGCTAAAGCTGTAAAATAGGGGTACATTTATCCTTCGGGCCCGGATAAAGATATAGAATAGACAAAAAAAATTGGGGAAAACTGGAAAGAGCAGGACCATGCTTAACGTGGAACTCGATCCCACAACCTCTGGGATGATAGTCTAGTGCACTGTCGGTAGTCTATCAAGGCCGGGGTTAACTCAAAATGACTATAAGAGCCCCGGAGCTGCCTAGTTTCAAATTTACTACGACACGGAATATGTACGTTCCATATCGGAAATACCATTTCAAGTGTATCCAAAGCATTCAATTCAAAGCTGCCTAACCACCAAAGTAGAACAGATATCAAAATCTTTTGAAAAATAAAAGTTTATAGCATAAATATTAAAGAGAATAAAGCACAATTAATTGAGAAAGAATTTCCTGCAAGAGTCACAAAGTCACGCAGAAACTGCTCAAGATACTCACGCTTTTGAGTACATAAGCTAATATATGCATGTCTACATACCATATATAGTACATATATATATATGTATATACAAGTATATGCATATTTATGGCATACATATAATCAACTGTAACTCAACTTCTTTATGCTTTAATTAAACTCAATTAAGGTTACTTTTTTCAGCGATTGTTCCATGTTTATGCCAATTGTTGCTTTTGTTGTCTGAATGCCTGCCTGAAATGTTTGGGCGTGAGGTTTTGCCATATATCGTCGTCCGTCTCGTTTGCTGGACATGAGACATGGGAATTAAATATTGGGTCGTACAATTTTATTGACTCAAATTGACCTACGAACGTGCAGCTACTTAGGCATATCAAGATAAATCACCAAAACCAAAATGACTAATACACACAATAGAAATTTCAGCTTACCTCTACGGAGGTTTTGAGATATTGTGGCACCTCCTTGAGATCCATGTCATAGCAGCGTATACGTAATAACTTCTCAATGCGTGCATATTTGCATTTACGTTCCTCCTGATTCAGAAAGCCAAAAGCAAGCATACTATGTAGACCCAGTGTGCAGACTATGGTAAGTAGCAGCCAAGGCAGTTCCATGCTCTAGAAACTCTAAAAATAGAAATAAAGGAAGTAAATATCTGATAACGATAATAACTTAAGCAGCTGTTTGTTGATCTTGTCGTAATGTAAACTTTAAATATATCACAAACTAAGCAATAAATCTTTTGGGCGTGAACTTGTTTATTTGTAAATAAAAGTATTATACAAAGAGATCAGCCCCCCGAAAAAAAACGATTATTTTCGAATTAACAAATTACAAGATCATTGCCGCGTCATTGTGGTCAGCGTCCAATCATGCGAATCTCCCTGAATCTCTTTATAGTGACCCCTAAAAACAGCGTGGGTCGTGCTTTATAGAGAAATGTTGTGAGAGAGCGCACGATCTCTAAATGGGATTAGTTTTTTCTATGACCTAAAACTTGACAACAACAACAAGTTCTATAAAATAAAATAAACTAAATAAAACCTAGGTCAATTGTTGTGGTTTGAGTTTTTTATTTTATTTTATTATGTCGAGTACATCACGTATACGCAATGTATACAATGGACTGACTGACTGCAGCATGCTTAGTTTGATGGACATAAACAAAATGCCTTCAATCAGTGTCAAGGGGGGGTCTTATTATATCATGTCAGCTAATGCATCACAAATCAGTCAAAAAACCGTCACTAGACAACGAAGGATTAGGTGACAAACTAAACAAAATTTTTAAAATTCAAAATTTATGAGTTACACAAAATTAATCACCAAAAATTTCGGGTTCTTAGTAAATTTAAAAACTTTCTGATAATGCGCTTTTATTACTTAGTTATGACAGTCATCAGTCACACAAAGTCCTAGATTATAAATCAGCGAAACTGATTCACGCAGAAATTCCCCGCCACATTCATCTGGCAAAGACTTCAGACTAAGAAATTATTTTTACTATCTTATCAAAAACACAAAAACTTGTTCTTTTTATCCCATTTTATCTTTTAAGACAACATCAAACAAAACGTATAAAATGTAATGCACAATAAATTTTTTATGTGAGCACAAATAGAATAAACTATCTTAAGAACGTGACAGGAAATATTAAATAATACAAATTAGAAGAAAAAAATATGAACATGGAATTTATTATATATAAACTATAGATATTTATGAATAATATAAAAGTTTCCTTTACTTTTGGTGGGAATGATTAACACCGATTTGAGGGGGTTTTTGATATTCGGTTAACGGACAGCAGATGAGATGTTTTATAATTTCCCACTTAGTTGCTACGCGGTTTATGACTTGGTTGAGGAAATCAAATCTTTGCAAAAAGATGAAAATTTAGCAGAGAATAAATTTCCAAGGAAGACTCAAATGAAAAGATCGATGCAGAATTTAACTGGGGAAGTAACCAATAGTTACAGTAAGAAAAAACCGAAAAACGATGCGTATTCAATATATATTTGGAGGATCGTAGAAAGTAGATCAAGAAAAACTGCGTTGTTCATCTTAACTATTTGGAAAAGAAAATTGAAAACGCAAATATCTAAACTGAGAAAACAATACTTTAAAAAGAGGTTCTTTAAAATGTGGTCCAGAAAATCGCACTGAGGGACTTTCTTAAAACGTTAAACGCGTTTATCTCGGAACCATGTTTTTCGTTAGAATTTCATGCGCAGGTCTTGATCTATTCTTCCGATTCCCTTATTTAAAGCATGTTTAAAGGAATATAATTTTTTGTATGGTCTATACTCACAATGTACATAAATTGCTAAACTGTATTTTTTAAGCAAGATCACACCACAAAAAAGTGAAAAAAAAACCTATTTTTCGAACGTCCATATTTTAGATAATTTTTCGTCAAAATTCATTCTGATAGAGAATTTCAATAAATAAAATAAATTTATCATTTTATTACAATATAAGACGCGCGAAATTCAGGGACGATGTTCTGCGTGCAGAGGCAGACAAGAGCAGCCATTTTTCAGCGGCCATTTTGAATTTCCAGATAAAAATGTCCGATTATTGTACAAAAAACTCGCATTTAGCAATCAAAACTGGAAGTTTGAATGTCTTTTCATCTTGCCAAAAATAATTCCCAAGCTTCGCCTTCTTTTCGGAATAATTATAAAGAACACCCATTAAAAAAATTTTTTTAATTGTAAAGTAAATTTTGAAATCTACAAAACTTTGAAATTTCGAATTGATTTCCAGCTTTGTAGAAGACTCAATTTGTGAGTTCTCATCTATTTTTAACTTAATTTTTAGCAAATATAGAAAGCTCGTAAAGCAAGATAAATGGTCATATCAGCGAACTAAACTATCGCTCAGAAGAAGCTTGTCGAAAACTTATGAAAACTAAGTTTAAATTTCCAATTCTAATTTGATAAAGCAATATCGTCATCATTAGGATAATGTCGGGTTGCGGGTCTACTCCATCTATCTATCTTATTATTTGGTTCTCGAAACCTCCGAACTATTTTTTTCATTTTATCTGTTTGAACTACTTTCAAAAGTTGAAAATTTTGTAATACCAGCGGTAAGGTAAAAGTATATTGTTAAACCCCCAAAGTTCCCTACAATATGCTCAGATAAACATAAGACATACACTATATTTATTAACTGTTCCGACGGTCGTGGAGAAAAAATCCGGGCCTTAGGGGAAAATATATATCGAAGATCCACCAAAGTTCTCACCGATATGGTCAGAAAGACATTAGAGACATTAACTACGCTATACGAACTATACTCAGGGCTGGAGGAAAAAGTCCAGTCCCGAGGGAAAATACACCGGCACCTCTATTACATCTTTAACTTGACTCACGACAGTAGTTACACCGAACCCTTTAGAAATCTCCGGCCTCAATGGCATTCCCATGGTTTGTTATCATTTCGTTATTGTCTACATAGAAAAATGACAAATTAGACCTTACTGATAGAATAGTGACTCAAAAAATCTTAATTTGACAAATGAGACATCGTTAAAAGCGTCTTGATCGTACGCTAGCTCCAAGGCTATGTGACGTCACATTGTTATCATCAGGAGGACAAAATATCATGAAAAAATAATTTTCTAACTAAAACTGCTAAAATATAAAAGAAAAATTATTCCCATTAGAATACAAAATATAAAACAAGAATAATTCCTATTGGAATTTATTGTATGCCATCTTTACATTTATCATAATTTATAAAGCAAACAGTTAAGGAACTCTTATAGCCAACTTCTTGAAGCAATTACAATTGCAGAATTTCAGTAGATAAAACTTTGACTAAAGTAAATTTTTTCTTGAATTTTAGTTCTTTGTTTCTCCTAATAAGGTGAAAATTGACGTAAATAGTACAAATTAATAATATCACTGAAGGCTATGTGTACAAATACTTATTTATAAAGAGACACCTAGTCAATAAATATGATAAAAACAATAAAATACAATTTGATTTATATAAACAATCTAAGAATCTGAGTTTGATTAATCGCCAAATATTTTTCCCAAATGAAATCAATTAAGTCCAAAAACATGTACGAGGGCTGTTTAATGAGTAAGTAGTAATTTTAAATGCAACATTGCTAATGTGAAGTACCAACTTGCTGTGACAAGAGAAAAAAAGAATTCCGCGTGCCAATTAAGCACAATTTTGTACCCAAAAAAAACCCCAACATCTGGGAAAAGCCTAAAAAGACTTAAGAGAATGTGAATCATTAATAATAGTGATTAAGAGCAGCTACAATGGGTTTTCATTGTGGTCCTATCAGCAAAATGTCTTCCAATAGAAGATTGCAAATAAAAGTTAAGGAAGCTAAAATATATGAAAGACAAAAAACTATTTTAGATACAATTATACAAAAATATTTTAAATAAATAAAAAGACAAGCGATTATATATCGTAATCTATTAACAAATAAAGCAACAGATGGGTAACCCTAAAAGGTCTCACAGAATACGATTGCAAATAAAAGTTAAGGGGGCTAAAATATATGGAAGCCAAAAAACTAGTTTAGATAAAATTACAAGCGACAATATATATTATAATGAGTTAACAAGCAAACCAGCAGATGACCCACCCTATATTTTTGAAGGCATCTGTCAATTGTTGTCGGTAAAAAGCCTCTCAGCGATTTTGATTCTTTGGGTCATTCTAAACAACTTTGACTGGAATCCACATTTTTGAAATCTATATTTAATTGTGTTTTTTTTTTAAAAACAAAATGTTGCGAGTATCTTCGAATATATATTTCATAGCTCTCAGGCACTGTCATAATTTCCTCGATAATCGCCATATTTTGTCTATTGCAAAATTAAAAATATTAAATAAAAAACGACAAAAACAGCCTCTGGCGCCATCTGGTGATGATCAAAATTAAAAATCGAAGTCAAAAATGGATTCAACCCTAGAAATCCCCCGCATTCGGTTAGACGATAAGGTTAAATAAAGTTTTTTGGCCTTATAAATGGAAGATCTAAATCGATTTTTGAATATTTTGTTAAAAACGTCTTTTGAAAAAGCCACTCAAAATAAATTTTAGTCACATAGTTTCTTGGACACAGTTTCTTAAAATGACCCAAAGAATCTGAATCGCTGAGAGCCCCAGAACTTTTTTTCGAATCCATGCAAATTGATCCGATTTATTGCACAGTGATTTATTTTAGTGGGTCCCTTGATTCAAACCTTATTTAAATTAAATTTTATGTACTAATATTCCCACCTCTAAAAACTATCCGCTTGATATGTAGCTAGATTCAGGAATAGGGCATCGAATTTTTGTCCCACTCACCATATTCTTTAGACTAGCGGCTATTTTTTTTTAATCCGAAGAAATGGCTGAAGACTTGGAGATTTGGGTCGAATGAATAGATTATCTACGAAAAGACGAAGGATTGAATGTATTAAAAAAGAAGACTGCGTTGAGAAATATATCGCTTAATTTGAATCCAATCGGTCAAAGATTATTTTTCCAACTTCAAGTGGTTTCGTAAACTAAGCGTCCTAGAGCAAAAAGGAGCGACATTTGAAGATTATCAGGCACAGAGAATTTTTCTAAGCAACTTCAAATGGCTATAACTCGCAAAAATAAGCGTTCTAGAGCGAAAAGGTATAATTTGCGTTTCAATCTATATAAATATGTCAATTTGGCCAATGATTATTTTTCCAACTTTAAATGGTTATAAATCGAAAGCTAAGCGTCATAGAGCAAAAATCAGTTCTATCCTTATCCCCATAATAAGTATGCTAATTAGAAGTCAATCGGCTAAAGATTATTTTTTCAACTTTAAATGGCCTTAAGCGTGCTGGAAAAGGCAGAACAGGCGAGTAACTTGAAGCCAATAAGTCAAATATTAATATAAAAAAAAAATTTTATTTTTTCATTTAAATAATAATAAAGCAGAAGTTAATTCTAAGTTTTAAAGGTTTGTAGCCAGAACAACGTAGGCCTTCAGGCTTAAACAAATTTTTTATTCAATGTCACTCACTTCTCAAACTGCCCTCGTTCCATAACTGTATGTTGTTCTTTAAGTCACGCGCTATGAACTAACATAGCATAACCCAACAAACATGCAATTAGAAAGTATCTTGAAATTGATTAAGTACTTGGAAGCACTGCATCAAAATGCACGTGCCATATTTGAAATTCGTAATATTTTGATTCGAAAACATTTATTTATTGTACCTCTGCGTGATAGTTGGCATATTTCATAGTAATAGTTGCAAAATGAGAACTTTTTGTAAATATCGTGACTGATTCATGTTTTTCTTTATTATTATGATTATAAAGTGGGTGGCAAATTTGTTAGGTATGCTCTTAACTAATAATTCTGAAAATAACAGGTGTTTATATATAAATTATACAAATGATTACTTTGCTATATTACTATGAATAGCTTGATGAGCCGCCCTATCAAGTGCGTTCTCAAGAAAGAATACTTTTAAATTTATAAAAAAAAAATCGCAATATCAAGTTTATTTGTCTTACTCATTTGGCTCAAGTTCACAATGCGTCTGATATAAACAAAATACAACAAATTGCTAAAAGAATGTCAAGCTACAATATTTATTTTGTTGATCTATGCATATTTTTATTTTCAGTGTATTTCTTAATACACTATTTGCATATAACTTAAGCCCAATCTGGGGTACTTTCGTATGATGAATGAGGCGCTTTCAATGGCTGACAAATCACTTTAAGCAGCCAAAAGACGTAGTTCGAGTCGAAATAAGTCATGGCTTAATTTATTTGCCGATAAGGTCTTTGCCAAGAACAATACGTTAGCCTTCTTTTATTACCCTTTAAACAACAGCTGTGACATATGGCGAAATTTAATCAATATTAAAGTTATAACAATGAATGTGTAATAAAATGGTAAAATACCTTCTAACAAATCGATTACTCCCTCATGATTCATTACCCAATAATAGCAGCTGCAAATAAGTAATATATTTTCAATAGAAAAGATTTTTATATGAATCAATGAGGAGGGTTTGGGTGCACTTAAAAATTTTGAACTTTAAACCGAAATGTTTTTCCACTTGTTACACTGGTACAGTGGCGGAAATAAGAGGGGAAATGGGGATAACTTCACCCCAAAAATGTGAAATGGCTGCTGCCTAATGGACTTTATCTACTCTCTTAACCAGATTATTTGGCTTGAGGATGATTCACGTCATGACGAATCAATTAATTTCACAAGAAACTGCTAAAAGTTAATTAAAAACTAGCATCTAAAGATTGTACTAACTCATTTCATAATAATGCTGTTAAAAAATTTCTTTTATTCTTCTGTGCCAGTTTTTTAATTAGTATATTAAAACATCCCGAGTGATGGTTAGAGGAAGTACGTTCCGATTATAAAATACTTTGAATTACTTTCTGCATTAAGAAAATTTTGCGTATAACATAAATTGAAATTTGAACATTTTTCCATAATACTTAATTTTTTTTTTCTTTTTTTTTTTTGCGGAATTTTAGTATTTATTTCTTTTATTGCCAATCAACCGATACGAATAAGATTATGACCCAATATATTGAGTGCATTAATTAATCGCTGCATATAAAATATAATTAATTGTGTTCAGGAGCGGATCCAGGATTTTGGTAAGGGGGGGTCCAGAGAAATGTGTCCAGAGAAATCCATCTTTTATAATTGTGAAAAATATTTTTATTAGGGTTTTCTGATCCCGAAGGGGGGTCCGAACCCGAAAACCCTCCGTGGATCCGCCACTGAGTGTGTTGTATATAATACCTGAAAAGTTATTTATATTAAGCTTCTAAATTTATAAGGATGGAAGCATGGCTAGGGAGTTAGAGAAGAAGCAATGACGCCTAACAAAAAGTTTTGGCCTCGAGTTGATCACAGTCGGAACTTAAGTTATTTCCCAAGAAATTCAAATTTTTAATGATTTTTCAAATTTTTTTTCAAGCTTTTTTGAAATCTCCCCCTTCTGGACAGCATTAAGGAGATAGTAAAAAAACATAATATGGTCTGCCAGAAAAAAAAATATTTTGTACCATCTTTTTACAAAAAAAAGGTTTTTTTTATATAAAAATTGTTTTAAAAAAATTATATTATAAACATTGAGTGAAAATGACTTATTGCTGGACATTTCTTTTAAATAAGAAATTTTCCGTCTACTTAGCACAAGATCGTGTTTCAAGATTCACTGCATTCACTGCCCAGAAAGCAAAACAACAATGATAATGAAAACTTTATGGTTCATAAAAAACCACTTAAAATATCATATAATGGCAAGTCGAATTGTAGATAATTAAAACTATTTAGTATAGTTTTAAAATAAAGCATTTTAAAGCATTTTTTTTCGATTTATTCGAGTGCTGTCAGCAGGGCCGTACAGAGAAAATCAGGGCCTGGGGGGAAAATGTTTCGGATCCTCTACTTCACCTTTAAACTGATTCACAACTGTAATTTAAGCAAGTCCTTAAGAAAAATTCTGTAACAAACTGTTAATAAACCTAAATGATGCTCTTCCCCGCCCTATGACCTATAATAACACTTTGGTAGACTAGAGGTTAAAAATTTGATGAGAACAGCTCCTTAAATAAAGTGAAATTTTGATTTTTATTCTGAGCAACCCATTCCCAATGCCCCTAAATAACTTTCAAATGGTAACCCACTCAAAATTAATTAACAGCTATGTGAATGTTCCGCAGTTCTGTGAAACTCACCCAGGCCTTTCTTCGAAGATCTGGACTGTCTTGCAAAACTGATGATATAGTAACTGACTCTGTAATAGAATCTTCAACCTGATTTAGCAGGGACAGCGATTAAACAGAATCTAACATATAAGTGTTGGTAAATGTGAAAAACAAATTATTTGCCACACGTTCTTAGTGAATAATTAAAACTCCTTTTTAGGGTATTCACTCATCACACAGCTTTCAGTATCAACCCTCACTTCAACTTCACTTAAACACAGACCTTATCTTATTTTTTAGCTGTTGTGTTGAGGAGAAAGTATTGCAAAAAAAAAAAATTCAAGAACTCTTATTTGGCTAGGACATTTCCCCGTGAGTGAGAGTGATTTTCAAATAAGATGACTTAAAGGTGATCTAAGATTCCGGATACGTTGAGCTAGCAATCTGACCTTAAAAGCATTAGTCAAGAAATATGCCTTTTATATGACCCAAATACGAGATGACGACTTTTGATTTAAAAGACTTGGAGGTCGGATGTATGGGACAAAGGAAGCTTAACACAATTAATGGTCACTTCTTAATACAAATAATCAGCCACTAATAGCTACCTGGTCACTTAGGCATATCAGGTAACGAAGAGACGGACGAATGCCCCAGGAACAGGTCAACGCTGCGGGTATGCAAAGACCTCTTCAAGATGTAATTTCGGAAACTACAAAGACAGTCAGAAGCAAGGCATTGCGACAATGAACCATCGTGTGGGATTTTCACATCTTCGAAGCATTCTGACCAATATATACTTCAAAGCAAATAAAGCAACTTCGGCGATTCCACAAGAACATTGACAAGGACGGTGAATGGAGTCATATCGTTGCTCTATATACTGCCTCAATGTCAGCCCAATCGCTGAGAGAATGCATGTTCCCCATCCCGACGTCTGCTTAAGATCAACAAGGAGTAGAAAGCATCCAACGAGTTTGAGCCAACAGCTCTGAGTTTCTTTCGAAACGCATCAAAAAACTACAAATCCTTCTTTGAAGTTAGAGCCAAAATAAGCTTAATTTATGATCACTATAGTATAGTGTATAATAGTTTCTCAGCTTTAGATGCATTACCCTCATAAATGGTGAGAGATAATACCAAAATAGGCCTCTGATTTTGTTTCCTGACCTATAAAATGATTTTGCAAGGTGAGATAATTTCGCCTATCAGCTGTGCTACCCTATTACACTAAGCACATTCCCCAACCCCATTCCACGACCCCATTTGCAACATTCTTTTAACTTCGTCATCTCGAAGTTATATATTACAATAAGCACGGTCTCTGAGTGATCTCGCTCTCTAACGAGTATCCGTACTAACCTAACTCAATCTATTGGTCACTACTTCGTCTCTCAGGGTAGCACATAAGTTGATCTTGGTGAACATGGGACGACACAACTTACCATACGACATGATAAGGCTAAGGTATAATCCATGACTAACCTAATGATGCCAAATGCAAGAAGTCTACTTAAATGTGATATATGCTGCTTCTACGTCATCATAAGTGGCCTGCAATGGAATGCGACTAGTGTACACTATCGACTCTGTGTCAAATATCATTTTAACTCCCACGAACATAACTTATGACGAACTTGAGATACATTGTTTATGTGCTCTATTTTAAATTCGCTGCATCTAATAATATAGAAATAAGAGATCAAAATTTAATAAAAGAGTGGATACCAAAGCAAAACTCTTCGCCTAAACCGCCGCATTAGGTTCAAGTTCATATTGTATCACACCTAGAACATATGTATAACCGATATGCATAAATAAGCTAAACCTATATATCTGGAATTTATTCCAGTATCGAAACAATTTTTATGCGAGAGGTTCAAGACAAGGGTTCTACTCATTATTACATGATTCGTTCAGGGGAGGGGAGTCTTGAAAATGCCTCGCTTGGTCACTTGATCGGGTGGGTCTATGTTTATAATATTCGGTTCCAGAAATAATGAACCTTTTTTCTCTTTTACAGGACTTACGAATGACCATGTGACAGCTATGGAGGGGGTGGAGGGTATTTCCATATACTAGGTCACCGAGGGGGGTGAGGGTTCAAAAAAAATAGTAAAAATTCGGTCAAGTTCTTTGGGCATGGCCGAAAATCTGCGATATCACGGCAATAATATCGCTCCAGAGCGACTTGTTAGTTCGATTGCTGGAAAGTAGAAATGTGATGGAGTGATCACGCTATTAAAAAATTCAAGCCTACCGATTTTACGAAATATTTTGATTTTTTTCGTAAAGCGTCAAAAAATTGTTTTTCTTCTATATCTTAACTTAGAATCGAATTTAAGAATTAAAATGATTTAAGTCCAAGAGTCCCAAAATTTCCAAATACTCCTGCACCACCTTCAAAAACCAAACCCCTCTCAAAAAATCAAATGCCTAGACAACGCCACTGCAGCACCCAAACGTAGCCATGACTGTGCGCAACAGTGTTGAGTAAAAGTGTGCTGACTTTTGTGCAACTTCCTTTTGGTGTGCTGACTTTTGATGCGCAGTGTCTAGGTGGGTCATTAGATCCCCTTGCAGAATCAGAAGCGATTTCCACACATTTTGCCTGTCAGCGAACACAACAACAACAACAACGCGAACAAAACCACGACGCCTGGCTATAAATATATGCCACACATTTTGTTAAAAAAAAATACAAAATTTTTAAATTAAAATCAAGCAGCAAAAACACTCGCACACTAATGGCACACGCTTTGGGCCAAAAAATATCTTGTATCTGACGCTTTTATACAAAATATATCTTTTTTGAAGAGAACACAAAAATTTTGGTCAAAATACTTGAAGTTTGTGCGATGATGATGAAGCTGCTAATGCTCGACATTTGTGCGCCTTAAATTCAACGAAATTGGCAATAAAAAAGGGCTAAAAATCCACTCGAACAATAAAAATCACGATGAAAGTGCCGCAAAGTTTTTCTCCCCTCCAAATGCATTGGAGGAATGATGGCCTTATACGTAGATTGTATATAGCAACTATTGTAGTGGAATTTATGCTTTCCACTTTGGCCGCATTTGTTCAATATTTATTTATATATTAGGCTCAATCAAGAGGCGGCCAACAGACCCCATCCCAAAACATCTGAACCAATTTGAGGGGTGGCTGCAAGCGGAAACCAAAATGTTGAGATATAAATGTGTTGGGGAATGGATTACGGCTTGTCTAATGAAAAAATATGAAATTTAAAATTGACAGCATTATTTATATGTCGGCTATTGTGTTGGCTAAGCATTTTGTCTAGATGTATCTATAAGATACAAGTCAAGCGGCTAGCGATTATGGGATACAAAATACAAATGTTCAAAATCTTCTAAACAAGCAAAACTCACACACAAAACTCTAAATTAGTTTCAAATATTTTAATAACATTCTAAACATTTGTGAATAGATTTATGTTTTAGTGCGATTGTCTCTGTCACAGTTTGTGGGCGTTTTGTAGGCACTATTTATATATATACTTAGTACATATAATATATACACTTTATATCTATGTGTTATTTATTTGCTGCCCCCTAACAGGTGTGCAATCCGTGCACTCTTAAGTTACAAGATTTATTTAGTTTTTGATACCATGTGATAATGATTTATTTGTTTGGACACTTTTGGGCGCCTCTCTTTATATGTTGAAATAATGCAGTTGACTTTATGACACCCTCTCCCTACTTTTTAATTAGTTCGTCTGCGTTTCATAAGCAGCACAAAAAATCTTATCTCAAGTACTACTTTTACTATGGTTTGTTTTTTATCAGCCTTATAAATATCTCATAGCTGATTGTGTTTCGAGTTGCCCAAATAGTCAGTTGGGCATGTTTTTCTTCAAATCATTATGCCCAAGATCCAAAAATGCGGCAGAAACTTAAATTAATTGAAAAAAACAATAAGAACCATTAAAATAAAACGTTGCTCATTTATTTCAATTAAATACAATTAAAAAATATAAATTCCCCCAAGACTGAAACAAACAAACAAACCCCTGCACGTTGTTATATTACAAATGTGCGATAAGTGGGAAAATGTTTCGATGGTCAGCACAATATGTACTTGAAGACGTGACATATATAAATGTTTTATGGTTCTTATATTGCCAAATTGGGTTGCAACAAGCTGGAAAATAATGTTATCGATGGACGGTGGACAGAAGAGTTTACCTTAAACGATTGGACTAAATGGATACAAGCTTAGGTGGTAAGCTAATTTTTTTTTCCAATTCGAAAGGGGTAATTTAATGTATATATTTTTTAAAACAAAACTGGAATTCTGTACCAATTCCGATTTTAGGATAATAATCGAGCCATTAAACAAAATATATTTTTGCCTTGGGAGGCAGGGTAAAACAAAAAGATAACTCTTTAGATCCACGCCGCAAACTCTCCAGGTCAAAAATTATATCTCTGTAAAATCATCCTCTAAATACGCTTTTTTCGTCGATCGGTCTATTGAATGCAACAAAACCGACCATACGCCGATTTTGCCAAAATTTTGGAAACTGCTAAGGAACTCTAAAAAACTTTCATTCACCCAGTTTTTACCTTTGCTGAGAGATATATCTTAAGGCGGCTAATCGACTCAGTGTCCGAAGGTGCTCTTTAATACCTCTATAGGAGCTTTTTAATATTATTCTATATCAAAAAGTAAAAATATACTTGCTTTCCGAATGGATCCAATTCACAACATGGGCTAACGTGACCCGTTCAGGGAGAGGGGGGTCTTGAAAATACCACGCTTGGTCACGTGGTCACCTATATTGCAGGGTCCAGAAATAGTGAACCTTTTTTTTATTTATTGGATCCAAAATTGTCAAATTTTTCGACCATTTTGGTGTGATAACTTGGAAAGGGTTCTTCGTGTAACGGTTGCTCACCGAGAGGGGTAGGGGTTCAAAAATTTTAAAAATTGGGCCACGTAATTTGGGTACAACTCCTTACCATCTTTGGGATCCAGCCCCTCATACAGAGGAGCAGACGAACATAAATTGATGGACTTCTATATTCCCAGGAGCGACTATTCGAAAACGAATAATTAGGGTCTACAGTAGGCTGGGAAAATATATATATTTAGCCATAAAGAAAATATAGGTAAAATTACCTCAATTATAGGACCTTGGCATTAAGTTCGATAATATTGGGATCCATGGATTGATATAAAGCAAAGTTTTTCCAGGCTGATCTCTTGCTAGTCTTGAAATCTTTGTAATGCGTTTAAGTACAATATACTGCCTATAGATAATATTTTAGGGTACTGAATTGTCTAAAAATGTCTCTGAAACTATTTCAGCCTACTAAGAATTCTTGGCAGATAAAAGAAATTTGGTAAATAATAGATTCGTGCGAACATTTCAAGACCAATCTAATTAAAATTGTATAAAAATTGGATAAAAAGAAATGTTAATGAAAACCCGGAACTTTTGAATTAGAAAAAGGTGCTACACACATCTACAATAACTTTTCAAAAATATGACGTACCTACATTAAAGAAGGACGCCAAATTTGAGTGACCCTATAATTGAACCACTTAGCTGAAAATTAAATAAGATTAACACTTAAAAATAACAACAAATTTTTCCTCGACGTCATCGAACCGAATGTTTTTTTTTTTATTTCACGTTTTATCACGCATCACCCTAATCCAAAACTTTAACTCTGAAATTGTGGAAAATTTTTAAGGGGTTGAAGAAGGCCTGGGAAAAGAAAAAAGAGAAAGTAAATTTTTCTGCTCAGATAAGGCGCCGCAACAAATAAACTGACTGTACCAAAATATTTCTTCTGTTCCCCTGACAATAATGGAGGCCACTTTGGTGGTTCTAATTCTATAAGTGTCATACATTAGCAAATACTTATATATGCCTTACCCTAAGGTATTTAAAAGGTTCATATATATTCCTTAATATAAAAATGTAAATTTCGTTATGCCTCAAGAGGCGTATCCCACCTAGCCCGACATTTTTTTTAGGTTTATACTTTACATCATTTTCTTTTCATAGTTTTTCCGAAAATTTAATCAGAGGGTCCCGCATAATTTTTTAATTATACATAATTTTCAATTCTTATATTATTGACAATCCTACCATATTTTTTATAATATACGTCTAATATTCGTGCTAAGGACGCATCGATGATTGACACCGGCCCCCTTTTCCCCTTCGACAAGCTCTGAAAAGTATCTATCATAACTAATGTGACCAACTCAATTTTGAGTGAAGTCGGAACACTTCCTGAAAGAAGGTACTTAAATCCGGAACACTCGAACTCAATAGCGGACCATTGTTTTAAGAAAAAAACCTTTTTTACTCAACTTCGGTTTATTAAAACAGTTACTAGATAATCTGAATCTAAGAGTGCGGCCGCCATCGAACTGCTTGCCAGCAAAGGTAAGACGCTGCTGACCTGGGGAATGCCCTCCTTGTCTAGGATCTTAACCTTAACGTTCTCGATAGTATCGCTGGGCATTACCTCCAAGGTGATGGTTATTCCCAGTAAGGGTCTTCGCAAAGATTTACATACCACCACAAATACAAGGTTGACTCTTTCTAGATGTTATAGTCGGAAAGATTGCGGCCATACTCAAGCTGTTTGCCGTTTGTTTAAAATATTGGATGTTCTATCAAAAAATTTTAAAATTCAACGCAATCGTGCTTTGAAAATCTGGGCCACCCGGAGGTAGTCATCGGCACAGCGTGGATGTTACTTTCAAAACCAGTGTTATCCCGGTTTTCACGGGCCAGTCGAGTCGCACTAATCATAACGAATATCCAAGAATTCAAAGGTAATGAAGATTGTTGAAGGGTATGTAAGAGACAAACGGAGGCGTTACAGACCATTATAGAAACACTTTTTTTTTTGGGAAAATGTCAATGTCAGAGACCGTGAGATATAAACAATCTATCAAAGATTTTGTTGAATTTCCAAATGAAAAGTGGGGTCAACATAAATTTGAATTCTATTTCTAAGATATCCGAGAGCTATTGTCGGGCAATTTTCGTCCAGTCTTGCTTACGTTTATTAGCGCCTTCGAAAAGCTTGCAAATTCCGCATATGATGCAAGAACTGCAGCCAATGTCTTTCTCGTCTTTGATATAGGGATATAATATGGGAGATAATATATTTTAAAATGTCAAAGTTAGTGAAAAAAGCTTGATTAGTGACGTAGATACAGCCAAGACCGGGTTAGATTATCCCCATATAATAAAGTACACCTAATTATATTTTTGCGCAAATTTTTTTTTACCCGAATTTGATTTAATGCTATTCAAAATAATCATTCCGTAAATTTCTTCGCGATTTATTTTGATTTAACGCGATTTTAAAAAATTCGCAGTTATTTTTAATAAAAAATAAATCAAAACATTTTAAGAAAAAACAACTACTATAGATATTTGTACATTTTGAAAATAACTGATAGTAGCAGAGTAAATAAATATGTTTTTTCTTGAATTATTACTCCTTTGGCTTTTAATGTAAATCATGTTAAATAATGACGTCTTTCAATTTTGTTAAATTTACGATCTAAATTAATAACAAATTTTTAGTTTTATTTTTGTGAAATTAACATTCCTAATTGTATTTTTTCGTTTTTCCCTATCTTATAAGCTATTTAAATTTCCCTATCTTATAAGCTATTTAAATAAAAAATGCTAATATAAAATTTTAATTTTAATAAAAAACCAAACTCCCATGTAATAACGAGCATTTTATAACATAAACTGATATTATAATATTTAAGTTGGATTTTTTATAAACGGAGAACCAGATCCCTTATTTGTATGTTGATAGTTTGGAGACTTTATCTTTTTTTACGGCGATTTTTTTTTTCATGCGTATTTTCTGGGAACGTATGTATCTATTGCGTAAAAACAGAATTAGGTGTAGTCTGATTCCTACAAAACTCGGAACATTTGTAAATTTGCCGAAAATATTCCAAAATGTCGTATTTAATGGAGTAAGCTTGCTAGTTGTCCAATACGTTCAAAACTCAGAACATTTATATATTTACCTTAAATAAACAAAAAAATTTGAAAAAAAAAAAATAGGTAAATATGGCGAGAACCGAAACCAGGTTTAATAGAAGCACGCCAAATAAAAATAATACAGGGGTGCCACAGAAAACCAATTCGATTCAATTTCGATGCAATTGCAATTCTTGGTGCCACAGACATGGCTAACAACGGTTTTAAAACCGCTCCAAGAATTGGAATTGAAATCGAATTGGTTTTCTGTGGCACCCCTGATATATTTTAAACAACTAAATTCACATTTTATCCCACTGTGCGGCGTCTCGAATGACTCAATTTTTTATAAAACTGCACTTGTATTTCGTTTTCTAATCAACCTTTAGTTTATAGTAGTTCTTAAAAATAAGCATTTCACAACACTAGTTGCAACTTTTTGCTAAAATCCACTTATTTGCCTAAATCTTCCAGACTGGCCATGAGTCCTCCCAACGCTTGTTAGTTTTTCCAGCTGTCGGAATACTTCCGATTCTATTCAATACAATCCAAATTCTTAAACACTACGTTAACTGATAATAAACATTCTAAAAATTCAGTGCTAATTCGGAAATATTTCTGGAAATATTCTTATCATATTTAAGTTTTTTTTAACAACCTACTTCTTTGGTAAAAATGTGGCATTAGATATTACTACTTGGTCATTTAATACCACATTGGCTTAGATATGCATCGCAATATTATTCAATTACTTTTTTTTTAAATCGATAAGATTATGGCTGTTGAACGTAATCAAGAAATATTGTAGGACAAAACTGCTAGCTTTTTTCATATAGTAATTTAGTCTACATGAAAAAAAAAACGAAACAAAGCAACGTAGTCTAGATTATGTCTTACAGCCTTATAAAGATTACGTACTACGAGCATCAATTGATAAGAGCTGCAGGGTGATTTAAGTTTTAAAGGTGTTGCGGCTTATGAAAGTTAATTGCAGTCTTTAAAAGCGTTTCACGCGTTCCAATTAGCGCTCGAATGTTTCCAGTTGTATCTAGTATATAGTTACCATAACTGTACCTATATACTTATTTATGTATCTGCGACTCAAACGCTGTCTCTTTAGTCAATTGAAATCAATTTAACTGTTTTATCTCGTTATGTTGCATATGAAGCTATGTACATAAGTTTATGTTTTCGAGTGGTCGGTTATGAAGGGTCTTGAGCAAGTGACGTATATAGGGCGCTACGCAGTCAAACGAAAACTCGTAACCTCTATAATTTATTTTAATCTATAAGTGATTGATAACCCCCGAACCGTGTTTACATCAAAAAAATAAACCCCAGCTTATATAAAACGTTCCGTCTTTTGTCACTAACTTACCTCTTTGATTAGCTGGAAGTTGTAGTTTTATATTCCATTTAATTGGTATAATCCATAATAAAACGTTTATAGGCAGTGAATAACATGTTCAGGATATAACACTTTAGTTAGAGATCACCAACACACACATATTTTTTTTAAACTTATACACAATTTATTATTTTTTAATTTTTATAGTATAGTTCTTTAAACGTAAATTTTTTTAAAATTTTTTCGTGCGCTTTCTGAGACCATTGACCGACCGGAACCGTCCAATTCAACCGCAGACTTGGAATTAAAGTAGCAATAGCAACAGATTGCTTCGGCTGCCTTTCGTTACTGTTCCCGAGCCGAAATGCTGATAGCAGCTCCCCACACTCGACGATAATGCACGATGAAATGGCCAGAGACCCGGAGCGGAGAGCGTTGCACACAACGCACTGTAATTTGTGGCGGTGAAATTGAAAAAGCTGAAAACGAAAAGAGTGACGTCCATGGTATAATAAGTAAAGGTAAAGTACTCTGAAATTTCACTCGCACGACAATTCTTAATTTCATTTTCGTTGCGAATGTTCATGAGGAAGGTTGTGTCTGCGCATTGTTTTTAAGCATATGCAGTTATTTTGTGCAGCGTTTATTGCAAGCATTAGCAACAAAAAATAATTTTGTATGCATATGTGCATATGTATGTGTGTTTGCTTATGCACGACAACAGCAACGAGGGTGGTTTTTTTTTTCGCTTTCTCGCTTTTTTGTCCACACAAAAAATAAGTTTTCGGGAGTAAAAGTGGGGAGAAAAACATCAACTTTGTCCGATTGGCTTAAAATTTGGTACCTATTGTAGCTGACGACGTCACTGATTCTAATCTGAGGTTACTTTTGCTCTATCTCTTCGCGTTTAGAAGATTATGGCCATTTGAAGTTGAAACGTACAACTTTGTCCGATTGGCTTAAAATTTGGTCATATTGAAAGCTGACGACGCCACTGATTCGAATCTGAGGTTAGTTTGTCTCTATCTCTGGGTAAACGCGTTTTTATTCTGATCAGTTCGTCGTTGATCTTGTTATGTGTTCTATTTGAAGTATGAAAACATAAACTGTTGTCCGATTGGCTTAAAATTTGGTACCTATTGAAGCTGACGACGCCACTTATTCGAATCTGAGGTTATTTTTGCTCTATCTCTGTCGCGTTTTCTGCTCTATTTCTTGACGCGTTTAGAAGTGATGGCCATTTGAAGTTAAAAACATAAACTTTGTCCGATTGGCTTAAATACTTCATCCTATTGAAGCTGACGACGCATTGATTCGAATCTGAGACTATTTTTGCCTAGAAGTAATGGCCATTTGAAGTTAAAAACATGAAACTTTGTCCGATTGGCTTAAAATTTGGTCCTATTGTTGCTGACGACGCCACTGATTCGAATCTGAGGTTATTTTTGCTCTATCTCTTCTCGTTTAGAAGTTATGGCCATTTGAAGTTAAAAGCATCAACTTTGTCCGATTGGCCTAAAATTTGGTCCTATTGAAGCTGACGACGCCACTGATTCGAAAATGTGGCTATTTTTGCTCTATCTCTTCTCGTTTAGAAGTTATGGCCATTTGAAGTTAAAAACATCAACTTTGTCCGATTCGGCCTAAAAATTTGTCTGTCTGACTGTCTGTCTGTCTGTGGCATCGTAACTCCCGAACGCATGCAGTGATTTCAATTATATTTTTTTTGTATTATAAGGTGACTTATGTGCGAGTGTTCCTAGACATGATGAAAATCGGTCGAGCCATTTAAAAGTTGTGGGCAGTGAAAGTGGGGAGAATGCGTATAAAAAAGCAAACGAGCTTGACCTTAAATGTAATCTATACCTTAACAAGAATCTAAATTATAGTAAGTATATTATAATATACTAAAGTCTAACTTAACCTAACCTACCTATAAAAAGTATGAAATAAAAAATTAAATTAAAAATTTAAAAAACCCCGAACTTAAGTAATTTTCAGTTTAAAAAGTGAACAAATAATTACAGAAACTTAATGTTAAAGTACCTAAGAAGTCTATTAATAATTCTAAAAAAATACGTCGCGTTGGGGGACCGCTCTTAAACTAACAATTTAAATACAAATAGTCTAATTAAGCAACAAAGATTAACTTAAACAAGTTAAGAAAATACTTTAAAAATTTGCATGATGATACCACGTAACACGTATCTGCGTGTCCCCCAACGCAACATATTTTTAAGCGAAAAAAAATTAAGTGATGAAGAAGATTCTGCTGATGTTGACTGAAAACATTATTAATTTAATAAAATTAAAATAATAAAACAACGAAAATACTTGTGTTTTTGGGGACATTCCCATTTAGCTTTTTTTAGCATACTTATGTTGATTTTTAGCTTATTGTTTGGAACTTTTTTTATTTTGCCTCTCGTTTCTGGCATCGATGATTTTTTTACGAGTTTTCTGGCATGAACCTCCAAATATTAAGATATTTACACCAAGATTTGGTGACTTATGCATATTTTGAGCTCTGCAAGGCTCCGACATTTTTTATAGCTGTTCATATAGCCGATTTGTACCAACTTTGTGGATTTTTAAGCTAACATATTGAATTAAAAATCGAATTGTGCACATATTTTGGACTTCTTAAAAGACTTGCATAATTTAGTTTTGGTCATAGTAATGTATGTAGATGCCATAAAATCGATCTATCCCACCATACTTTTGCAGCTATTATCGCTTCAAATATTACTTATTTGACCTAGGCTTCTTAATTTGGGCAAATTCTATTAAAAATTTTGTTTCTAGGTATTTTATATTGATTTCGTACATTAAGTGCGATTGTTGCTGTTCCAAACGTCAAATAGCGTTGCATTTTAGAGTGTGAATTAGGCTTAAAGAAACCCAAATATCTTTTATTGTGGCAAAAAGAAGCAAAAGAGATAAGTTTGTCAGTGTCCGACACACTTTGGTTATTAGAGTGGCATTCAAACCTCTGCGCCCCGCAGTGCCCTGTAAAAGCTTTATAGCTTGTGGATTATTCCACGAAGCAAAGTTACTTTTGTTAGAACATATCCACAAAAAAAAGGTTTGAATATTTGAAAATTTAATCTTCAACATTAGATACCTGGGCTAACTCCTCCATCATTACAAATTTTATTTTTTGTGAAGTGCGCGCAGCATCTTAGCTGATTTTTCGCCTCGTAAATGCAAACAAAAACGACGTATAATCAGCTGACTTTGCCCGCTCCCCACAGTAACAGGGTTGCTTGACTCAAGATTTGACATTTTATCATCACGTACCTACTAAAATATTAAAAAACCAAAAAAAATTCGAGATTTATGCTAAAAAAAAATCAAAGTGCATACGTCCCTGCTTTGTCGTCCGCGTCCAATTGGCAATGTTATGGCTTCAGTCACTTGGTCTCGCCAATATGTCCGAGGCCGTCCTCTCCTTCGTTATCCGACAACTACCGCATCGAATACCTTACGAGCTGGTGTTTCCTGCTCCATATGTGCGAAGTGACCCAGCCAGCGATGACGTCAATGCCGCCGTACAGCTCATATAACTCATCATTCCATCAAATACGGAAGATACCGTCAACACAAAGAGGTCCGAAGCTCACTTCTCAAGATTTTCCAAAGAATTATTTTCGCAAACACCCAAAGAGCAGCTGCATCGAATTATGTAGGCTTCAGCACCATATAGAAGCACTGAAAGAAAAGCGTCTTGTGAAGTGTTAACATCGTCTGTCAAAATAGAGCTCCGCTATTCATTCGCCTGCTTAACGTGTTGTGTTGTCTCATGTGAGAAGTGTACCCGCTCGTAAAGTAGAAATGATGATTGCGCCTTATGCTCCTTAAATGACCCAACAATACTGGCGAAGTAACCATCCTATTTTTACTGTAGTAACGTATCGGGGTTTTGCAAAAAACGGGCAACACTTGGCTTTTCTGGAAACAATTGATTGATTGATTGATTTTTCCTCTTTTTTTTAAAGCTCCACAGTTTTTGGCAGGAACCGCAAATCTTATCATTATAATTCGCATTCCCTAAAAATGAAACACTTACTTTTTGATGTAATATATATTCAACCTAAACTGTCGATGCTCATGAACTTTGCTCCGTTTTGAAAGCATTTATCGAATAAGTCTCCTTCGCAATTTAATTTTTTTGTTGTATCCTACATTTGATGCCTATATTAGGTGTCATTGGAAAAGTATTAACGTCTAGATCACATCTATAATCCAAAAGTTGCTCTTTATTTATATTAGAAATCGATACATCGCGATGTAAAGAAATCAAAGTATACCATTACATAAATGTGCCAGGAATTCCATATACATTTAAATTCAATCTTTACTTTTAGATTTTAAAGTAAAAACTATGCAAAAACTTGTATTTTTAAAGTATAAAATAATTGTAGTTATTTATCATTTATTAAATTGAAATATATTTACAAAAATTATTTCATAATTTATATTCTTAGACCAAAAAAAAGTTAAAACTTAATTTTTATGTATGTACTAAATTAAAGATACAAATTTTTTTGGACAGACCTTTTAAAAATATAATATATTGTTGCTTGTACTTTCGTCCAAAACAATTAGTTAGCTTTGATCTTTTTCAACCGTTTAACTCTTACCTGGTAACCCTAGTTTTGGATTACCATCAAATATTTGTCGATTTTTTACAAGTCTGCTTTTAAGAGGAATTATGGACGTCGAAGGGTCCTTTAAGCTTGACGAATTTCGAAGAACATACACTTTGAACGCGGATGTGCTCCGAATTGCGACTGTTTAAATACCAAAGCAACAGATGAACCACGCTATACGTTAAATGGGCACTTTTCGAAGTAATACCCAGAAATGTAGAACGCCCGGCCTGGCCTTGTCTTAGATGTTTCACTTAAGCCACTTCACTTTTAAGTACTTATTTTATTTGTTCAAATTTGTCATTTGTGCAAGAGATCATTAGAATATATTTGTAGAAAAATGAAAAGGTAAACAAATCAAGCATTAACGCCAAGAAACAGCTGATTTTGCAGCAATCAGCGTCAAAGGTACAATTAAGGGGAATACCCGCTTTCGATTCTATTAATTACTTTTCTGAGAGGTTGCTGAGACACCGAAGCCAGCTCGCAAGAGGTCTACTCCCTGCAAGGCCTCTAAGGCGACTTAGACGGCAAGGTTTTGCCAAAACAATTGTAAGCCAGTAAGGCTACCTAAAATTAATTCCTCACACTGTGTTTGAGGTTCGGCTCCATATATATTTGCTTCCTTGTGTTGTTAAAGTACTTAAATTTTATTGTACAGGTTCTACACTTAATAATAAAATAAAAAAAAATAAAAAAAAAAATTAATTACTTTTGGTGTTTTTTCGTTCTTTTCTCCTTGAAAATGCTTTCAAAATTTGGTTCACTATTAAGAGGTTTTCGACAATTCACTAAATAGTACAAACTTACTCACTTGCTCACTACACCGATGTGTTCACTATACCGGGTGTTCACTATATCCAACCACGACTGTATATTTTCTGACCAAAATAAAACCAAATAGCATTCGTATCATAAACGTACTCAAAACGAAGTTAAATTAATTTTGTTTCACAATACAGACTTGTAGTCACAAAGCTTCATTTCCTTGTTCCATGAACTCTAAAAACAGCCCTCGTAAAAACTGCTGCAACGCCTAGCATACAAATTCCAATTTCAAATTGAATTGTTTGTGCTTTTGATTTTGGCAGTTGTTGATTGTACTAACTTGTCTGATACACATTTGGAGTATTTTCCATTCAGTTCGTCATTCATTCAATTAGCAATTAAATGTTAACGAATCTTTCTTGACATACGAGCTTTATTAATGAAGTTAGCACGCTTACTCATACAGCCGGGGATCGACAAATTCAAAATCGAAGCGACATATTTTGATAAGCCTGGTTCGCTACAGATACTATATATTGTTTATCAATAGCCTTGTAGTAGTTACAAATTAGAAAAATCAAAACAATTAAAGCAAACATGTTTCGTTTTTATCATTTTTTATTTGGTTTTATGTTTTTTTTTGTAATTTTTCTGTTTAATTTGTTTTTTTGTTTACAACATTAAAAAAAGAATATATTGTAGAAAAATATAAGATGATTTAATGATTTTTTTCATCTTTTTTTCTTTTGCTTTCAATATGCATTTTAATTGCTTATAGTCTTGTCGAATTTTTTTGTTTAATATTAGTTTACTTTAATGATTTAATTGTGTTCTAAAGTAAAATAACATTGTGTTAAATGAATATTAATTTTTCCAATCTCATGTTATACAAAGAGAATTAAATATAAAAAATTATTCTTCTACACAGTTTCGAAAATGTTTTGGTTTTACATTTTTATTTTGTTTATAACTTAAAAATTGTTTCACATATTGAGCAAAAATTATAGCTGCCTTAGCTTTAAAAACAATTCATTTGTTATTCCTTTTTAGTTCACATATTTTTTTAGTTTTTTTTTACATTTTTCGTTTTTCGATTTTTATTCGTTTTTTTCTGTTTTTTTTTTGTTTTTGTTTTTTTTTTGCTAGCATTCATTATAGTTTTTAATCAAAAACTTATGAAGCCCTAAATAAATATCAATTTTTTTTTTATTTTTCAGTTCTATCCTTAGGAGTTTTTAAAAAGTTATTCGTTTAACTAGCTTGTGTAATACATAAGATGATTTTAGTCAAATCGATTTGACTTTTCGTATAATTATAATATGTGTATCTCTTTAAATTTTTCGTATGTTTATGTGTGTGTGTATGTAGATGCTTAGAGCATATGCCTCTTAATTTACTTCGCCAGAGTTACAAAATTTTGGACGGGTTATTATTCCGGGTTGCTACTAGTTGTCCTGTAGACGCAGCTGCTCAAAAATATTTGTGTTTTGATAGAACAGACGCACCACCTGAGTATCGCCTTTTGTTGCCAGAATCTCTAACTGGAATGTCTCTGAAAAATGCGCACTGATGAATGCCATCAATTCGTCTAAATCGCATTTAACTATAGAAGCACTTTCCAGCTGGCAGTGCTTGCTATAGCGCGGCAGCTTGGCCAGTTCCTCGGGCAGTTGTCGAAACTCTGCAGTTACGGCATTATTGCCAAAATCTATGAAATGCACCTCGCATGCACCATTCTCCAGCACCTTTACTATTTCGGCGCGATAAAATAATTCATCTTCAGGATACAGTGCTACACATATAGCTCCAACTTTTAAATCATTGAAAATGGCAAATGTCTGCTCAGCAGCAAGCAATTGGTCTGTCAATTTTTCCAATGCTGGCACATCCTGCTCCATTTGCACGTAGAAGGAAGTTGGCTCATCATATTGCGCAAAAGTGCAATTGTTTAGCACTGCCACTATAGACTCCTGTCTACCAGCGACTGTCTCAGCAAGCTCTTGCGCAAAATCCTTGTAGTTAGCTAACAATTGCACGGTCTGCTGCTTATTAGTTTCATTATTGATCTCGTTCACAAATTCAAACACCTCGCCAAAGTGGTTTTCCAATAGTTCAGCAAAGGCTAGCTCTAGTTTAGCATCTTCTACATCAGCTGGTATTTGATTAAGCTGGCAATGCACAGCCATTGGTGAAATTTTTGAGATTTCTTCTGGCATTTGATACACATCTTGTACAGTCAGTGTGTTTCCATAATCTAAAAGAAACAGCTCATAGCTGTTCTTTGGTAATACGCTCGTAATGGAAGCACGATAGTAGCATTTATCCTCCATCGAATAGCATACACAATTTAGTTTCTCTGCGGCATTTTTTAGTTTTACCAACTTCTCTTTGTTCAACAATTTCAGTGTATTAATTATGAGGTCCAATTCAGCGGAATTTCTTTCGAGCTGTATGTAAAAGTTCTTGGGCGAATTGCCATGAGAAATAATGCACTTTTTGCTAGTGCTGCAATCAAGCAACGGCTTGAATTCTGCTTCCAATACCTTTTCCAAGTGCTCGGAAATGTCAAGGACAGCTTGATCAGCGGAAGTTAATTTGACCAATGGTGGCACAGCAGATTTATCCTTATGCTCCACGAAAACCTCTCCATTACAGCTATCAATTAAAGCATCAAAGGCGCCACTTCCTAGATTTGGGTACTTCTTGAATTTTTCCCAATTCTGCAAAGCATGCTTTTCGGCCATCGGCTTAATGTCTTTAAACTCAGCAGGCATTGCATATAGACAGTCTGCTAAGGCCTGGTTGCCATAATCTATAAAAACAACACGATATTTGTTCTGTGTTGTGTTGAACACTTCCAGCACACGTGCTCTATAAAACTCTTTATCTTCATGGAATTGTGCTACGCACAATTCGCCTTTTTTGCAGGTTCCCTCCAACAAATCCAGTTTGCTATTGTGTAACTTTGCACTTATTTTTCCCACCATATCCAGGTTCTCATAAAATTGCAAATAAAAGCAGTTTGGAGCATCTGAATGTGTAACGATTGCTCTAGTTTGTGTTCCTTGTTCCTCGTTGACATCAGCATTAACAGACGTGTTTTCCGTTTGTTGTTCAACGCGCTCGCAGAGTGGCAACAATTGATCGATTATATTATTCTCATCCACGTACAAATTTAGCATCACACAGTCGATGCCTGGTTGAAGCAACTCAGTGGTAAATATCAATTCGCCGTCTCCTGTTATCTCCGCAAATTTCTTTTCGGCTTCCTTTGACCAACATTTGTATTCTGATGGCAACTGTAGCGAACATTTTTTTGCCAATTTTGGAATATCCGCCAATTCTTGCGACAGTTGTAGACATTTTGAGGTGGTTGAAGTATTTCCAAAGTCAATGAAAAGTACTTCATAACGATTGTCGGGCAACTTACGCAACAATTCAGCGCGGTACCACAAACCATCGTCTTCGAAAAGCGCTGCAACTACCATAGATTTTTCAAAGCGCTCAATAGGCTTAAGAGTAATCTCAGCAACTTTTAGATGATGTTCAATTAATTCCAAAACGTTGCAGTCACTCTCCAGCTGCAAATAAAAGTCGCAAATGCTGTTTGCATGCGATATAAAACAAGATGTTCCACTTGTTATATATTCCAGTGGCTTGGCATAACCATCTGCAATAAGTTTTTTTGCCACATCGACGCCGTCAATATATATATTAACATAGCTGCGCTTCGAATGATCCCCATGAGTCAGATACTCATAGCGCAAAGTTTTGTGATACGAATCATTGAACACACTATTGGCGGCATCAACCCAATCGGCAGTTCCGTTAGGGCGTATGGGCAGAGCAAAAGGCTCACAAAATGGTAGCATGTGGTCCCACATGCACTCCTTAACATCGGTAGGATCAGACACACAATCAGTGTGGCCGTAATCAATGAATTTCAGTACCATGAGTTCGGCATCAATAATTTTGGCTCGATACCACTGCTTTGCAACAGAATAGTATGAGATGCACATGGCGCCGTCCACAACGTTCATAAGATGTGGCAATGAGGATGATACGATTTGCAGATTCTCCTGCAGCTTCTGCAGTTCTTGCAGGTGTTCCATGTAATGTACATAGAATTGTGCTGGATTATCACAATGACTCAGTACCACGGCAGGCAGGTGTTCGTATGGATCTGCTAATGGAGCTGGTGTCACAGCCTTCTTTTCATTTAATGGCAACGAATCTGCCGTAGCGGATGTTTCTTTGACTGCAACCTGGGCATCACTGGTCACGATGGCATCTGATTTTTTAAGATTAGTTGGTTCATTAAACTGAACTTCAGGTTTCAATTTCCGTTCCTCTACGCTTGCCCCAACCTTTGCTGTCTGCTTGTTGATAATCGGATGTTGCTTTTCAATCTTTGGCGCCTTTGGCGCAGCATTCGCTGATGCTGTCTTAACCTTCTTTCTCTCCTCATCGTCGTCAACTGTGAGGTCTACAGTTTCTATGTACTCAAATGTGTGCGGCTTTTCTTTTTCCAGTTGCTTACGCATGTAATCAATATCACGACCAGTAATAAATTTTTCCGCTTTCAGTATGTCCAAAACGTTTTGATTCTTATCCAATATAATATCGGCTATAAGATGATTTCGTCGTACTTCAATGGGTTTAATTGTGACAATTTTGTCCTGCAAAAGATTGTCAACTTGCGCTTTAAGCTTTTCATCATTATTGAAACGACTCATTGGTAAATTAATTTCAATTCCGTAACTGCTTTTTCCCACGTAAAATTGTTCTTCCAAAACTTTTAGGTCATTGCGAGACAGTTTCTCCGTGTTGCCGTAATCTATGTACAAAACCTCGATTTGCGAATTTTTCGCATCTTTACCAATAATGCGAGCACGGTACCAATTTCCATCTGGGCAATGTGCTGCACAAAATTGATCCTTTTCGAACTTCGTCAATAATTGACCTATACGATGATAATGTTTAATTAGGTTCAAATGCATATCTATTTAAATTATAACTAACCATTGTTTTCGTAGTATTCGAACATGTCATCCAGCAATTTTTTAATTATAGGCTCAACATCTTTGGGCTGCACATACACACGATATGGCTTCGCGGTATAGACAACGGTGCCTTGGAAACTGCTGAGTATTATGGGATATGAGCAAATAAAATTAGACCGGTCCTCTTTAAACAACGGCATAACTGGACGTATGTAGATACTGAAAGCAATATTACAAATATTAAATTAATGCAAGAAATTATTTTCTGAAGCCTTGTTAAGCAAATAATACTACAACTTACATATTGTTTTCACACACATCCTTTACGTTAAAGATAGCTGATTTGCCCTCATAAAAGTCTTTAAATGGCTTGGCCAAGTCCAAGTTCGCCTTTACAAATTTAGTATCGTCGTAGCTGCACAAGAAATTAACTGACTTGCCACATTCAAATTGAATAAAGAAGTTAGTCATGTCTTTAATAGCAGTGAATTTACCGCGTATTTGTTGACCAGACAGTAGACCAACGCGAACCTCTGTAGAAACAAATGACTTATAAGCAAAATGGTAATTTTTATATTATATATGCATACCTGGCGCTACTTCTGTCAATATATTAGCCTTTACTAGCGTATCTTTAAGGGATACCTTATTTACAAACAGATTAACAATAAACTTATTATTGTTGTCTGGTTGCCTTTTTAAAAACTCGCACTCCAATTTAGCAGTTGGAGGCACAAATTTTTCATTGCGATCAACTATGTACAAATGTTCATAGTTGCTTACTACACCATCCAAGCTGCATCGATATGCCAAACACGGTGCATCTGCAAAACGTTGTTCAACCTGCCACAAATCCTCCGACGTTGCAGAGAGTGAATTTCCATCGTCCACACAAAAAACTCTATATTTGCGCAGCATATGATTGCAAGCAAGCACTGTGGCTCGCATAAAAGATCCATCCTTGCGACGACGCACTACCACGCTTGAGCCCACCTTGATTTGCAACGGCTGATGCGGCTTTTGTTTATAAAACTGCTTCATCTCGCGCAGCAAATTGTCATACTTGTCGGCTAGATGTTTTGGCACAATATAGAATTGAAACGGAGAAACCCACCAACCTAGCACGGCTGATCCCTTGCTAGGGGTTTTAATATCCTCCACTGCAAATGCTTTGTCAAGTGGCACATATTTCTCCGGCTTAGGTGGTGATGACTTTGAATCATCAGACGTAGCTGATTTTCTAGAAATTTCCGACCCATCTAAAGTGGATTTTTGACGCTGCGGCTTTTGAGCAAATCCCTGAGGTGCATTTTTAGAGCGTTGATTCTGATTTTGCTCCTTGCGTGGCGATTGGTTATTGTTCAAACGTCTAAAAACAGATAGGTTATAATAAAGCAAAGATAAATAACTCATCAGCAAAACTTACCCGTTTTTGTTTTCTTCCTTTACATTGTGAGCTGCAGCTCCACTTCGATTTCCTTTGCGCGGAGAGCTCATGCTGCTATTGTAGCTACTGGTGCTCTGACTCTCAAAGTTACTGTCCGTATTTATCTTATGGTTTCTCTCAGGTCTATGTTGCTGCTGTCGCTTTACGCCTTCAATTTGGCGAGCTGTATTGCCACTTGTCTGGCTCTCGCGGTTGTCCCTTGAGCTGCTGGAGCTGTGCTTATCCCAATCTGAGTTTTTGTTACGGGGTTGCTTTTGTAGCTTCATACGATCCTCACTTTCTACTGTTGTAGAGTTTAGTATGTTAGGTTTATCAGCTAATGGGAGCGGATCCCCTGTTGAAAGTAAAGACGTAGTGTTTGATGTTGCTCTGCTAACATTAAATTGACCCTTCTCTAAGGATAAATATTGATCGAAAGGCATGGATAGCTTGTAAAGTTTTTTCATTACATTTAGACTTTTCGCTAGTAGATTGACAACGTTTAAGCCATCAGGCTCAATACGGAATACACGCACCGTAAAGGCACGACGCCTTACATTCGATTCCTCGGCTAACATCTCAAATTGATCGGTAATTTTTTCTTGACCCAGTTCACCGTTTTCGAAGCCTTTTAGGCAACATTTTATGGCTTGGCGTTGCATTTCCAAATGCTTTTCAGCTATGACACCTATTAAATGCCTCTTTACTTTTTGCTCATAGCCAAAATCTACATGACGCACTATAATATGTGAGGGTTCCACGCGCAGTATTTCGGCACGGTACCATTCTTGATCACATTTTACAATACATGGCGAGCCCAGCACAAAATCATTTGGCACTACTTGATTGGTATTATAATACGAGAACATTTCATCCATTAGTAGTTCAAATTTGCTTATGTTCTCCACCTTTTGAACATAAAAATTACTCGGCGACTCGATAAAACGTATTTCAACAACGTCATCATTATTCAAATGCTCCGCTGAAGCATAAGCCTGACGTGAATTCTTCGTCTTTTTAAGCCAGTCAATTATAATCTGCCCCTGAAATTGCAAACAGTTATTTAGTTAATAATATCATACACAAGTTAAGTATTCATATTATTTTAGGACTTACATTGCGATCCTTTAATGTGCAGCTCTGCACAGAGGCTACACTTTCAGCAGGCTGTACCGTAAGCAGAAAGTCACTATACTCCACTCGTCCCTTGAAAATGCTTCTCAAACTTGAGTCAATTGGCGCCAGATCTTTAACTCCGGCTAATGAAAACCGAAATGCAAACGGCTTGATGTTTAGCAAAGCAGGTGGTATGTCAAAAAGATCACGCTTCTCCACCACAGCAGAGTTTCCGTAGTCAACGTAGACAACACGAACTTTATTCGGAAAAATGGCGCTCACCAGCGCACGGTAACAATGTCCATCTTCTATGAATCGCGCTACACATGCTGTGCCTACTTCCGGCAACTGGACTAAATTCAGCAAAGGTGTGTGTTCAATTTCACCCATGAGTTTTTGTAGATCATTCATTTCATTTTTGAGTTGAACCCAAAACAAATGTGGACCGTTTTCAACAAAGCTTACGCCGACATCGTAGGTCACCCCCACCGTGAGAGCTTTAATCAAAAAGGCTGGTTTCACACGTTGTTGCAACAATGTGGATGATGGCCTTATTGGATCTGCTTTCATCATGGGTGGAATATATCGTGGTGATGTGGCCATTGGGCCCGCTGTAGTCGAATGGTACGGCGACTTCGGTATCGGCTTGCCTAAACGCACATTATAATAGGTATTTAGTGCTCTGGGAGCTTCTTTTGGCGGGTAAGGATTACGTATTGGGAGAGTTGATATTTCGGCAGCATGAGATGGCTGCTCATAAAAGGAACGACTGTATGGAGCTGCTCCTGCGTAAGCAGCGTTCGGAGCTATGTTGGTCTGGAAAGAAAAAATTTCAATGTGAATAAGTAAATCATTGATTTTATATATATTGTATATATATATCGTACCACATTGGCCATGACTACTTGTTGTGGCAATGAATCTGTTAAGACTGAATGTGGCTGCATCGATAATGGCTCCGGAACGCTTGGATAGTAAGGCTCTTCTGGCTGCATTGATGTGGGCGCAGCACGTTGCATCGCAAGCCGAGCCGATAAAGAACGAGTTGCGGCAAGTTGCGCACGCGCTAATTCCATTGGCGATTTTTGCAAATTGTTGTTGGTCTGATATATGTTATTATTATTGAAAGCCAGCTGCGGTGCATCTTTCCACATTTTCAAACAATGATCCAACATTAAATCATTGGTAATGGGTGCGCCAATTTTCTTTTGTTGCACCAAAAAATCAGCCAAACTAAAATCTTTCCATTGTACAGTCACAAATTTTTGTCCACAAATCTAAAGCATGAGCATACAAAAAT
This sequence comes from Chymomyza amoena, assembly GCA_037043745.1. Classification (NCBI taxonomy): domain Eukaryota; kingdom Metazoa; phylum Arthropoda; class Insecta; order Diptera; family Drosophilidae; genus Chymomyza; species Chymomyza amoena. Next base: position 36,471 of record JBAMAX010002794.1, on the reverse strand, counting down.
TAGCTGCTAGTAAAGCATAAAGTACCAAGTTTACCTCCTTTTCCAGACTTATTTGAACTGTTTGGTTTAGTATCAAAGCACTAACTTCATCAATCTCCGCTTTTTCCCAGCTAGCACAAATGCCCAGCATAATGTAATGTGTGCTCAGATTTGGAGTGTTGTGAAGAATTACGGGATCCTTTGGAAAGAGCAGCTGTACAAAAGAAAAGCCATTAACAAAAATATAAAAAATACATAAAAGTTCAATGCGTTTACTTACATCGGTACAGTTTACAGTTTGTTTGAAGCCATAATCATAATACTCAATCTCAGCGCGCATCATGGTCTCATCGCCCAACTGTTTATCATTTGATGTATTTAACACACGAGCTCGTATGAACTCGTAATCACCGGGTGCGGCTCCAAAAACATGCTTGTATACGCAAAGTTTTCCAGGTGAAACCAGCGCTTGCTGGCGTGCCAGGGAGTAAGTGGGCTCTATGGCAATGCATGTGGGCACCAACTGCTCAATACGCTTGCTCATTAAACTTAATGTCTCGTGATTGAGCTGTCCAATTATTTTCAAATAGGGCCCAACATGATCCAAATGCGTGATGTACAAATCCACGCTACTGGAGCCCACGTTCAACTTTCCGTTCATGATTTATGCTGCAATTATACAAAAATTATCATAAACTGTCAAACTGCGATTTGCTGCATTTTTTTCCAAGTCACTCTCTTTTTGCAAGTTGGCAGCTCTATTCAAAATGGCTCTGAATACACAACCTACTTAATAATTCAATGGCAGAAAAAACTCTATGCAGTCAGCGTTTAAATTAAGGTTAATTATGATTAATATTTAAATTTTAATAATGATTAATTATAGCACGAATAGTCAAAAATTTTTAAATTTTTTTTTCTTAAGACATCATTCTTGCTGCATTCTGGCAACACTGTTCAAAATGGCTCTAAATGCATATAGCATAACAGTAAATGCAGACATATCTTGGCTCAGAATGGAATGTTCTATACATATGTACATGCATGCATGTGTGTTTATGTACATATGCATGTGTGCCACACATGCACACACGTACACGCACAAAATGCCAAGAGACAAAAGCGTAATTAAACAAATTCCAAAACTACTGTATGTACTTACGTCTTGTCGTCGTTGTCGTCCAACGTACAAATGAGAATACGCACCGCCCTGTCGCCTTGTTTTCTTCAATTAACCGATACACTTAAGCAGGTGCCAGCGCAAACAAATTAAATTCCAATAGACTGTCTTTTTTGACTTTACGTAGACGCGTGGCTTATGTTTTTAAATTCGTAAATGGTTTGGCACAAATTATTTGTATGGCGGAACGGGGGCAAAAACGCGCTCTTCTGGGTGCAGTGAAAGAAAATGTTACGAGTGTATAGAAAAAAATCACATTCGTTTTTTTTTTTAATTGGTCAGTCTTCAAAAATGCTTGCTTTGCAAGCGCCAAGTTGCTTAGTTGCGTAAAATGTTTTATTAGAGAAATGTTGTTTCCAGCACAAAATTTTAATTTAAAATGAAAATTATTCAACCCAAAAGTTCCACTGCTCAGACAACGACGACACACACGACAGTGTGACCGTAACCGGCTAAGCTTAAATACCGAAAAGTGTCGTTTATCGATTAGTATCGTACGAAACGTTTGCTTATCGAACTGTAAGTTTAACTAAATTGAAAATAGTTTTAAAAACTGAATTAAATTTGTTGCATAAGAGTTTGCGTCGTCAATTTGAACTTTAATGAGACCTGTATGCTGAAACAATACGGCTGTCTGTGCGAATTGCCAAAAATATCAAAACTTTTTAGTTTTCCTGCGACCGTCGCGACACACACAATGCAATGGAAATACGACTTGCTCGATAAACAGCTGCACGACACGTTGTATAAGGTTTGCCTTGATTTATTTTAAAGAATGTTAAGGCTGCGCTTAATTAACAAAACTATGTTAAATTTTCTTAAGCAAAATGGTTTTCATAAAACATTTAATAAGGCGCACCCAACTTTTTAAGCTGCAAGTAGTGATTTTATCACTTTTTGGTATTTACCTAAAATACTAACAAGTACTTTTTTAAGCGTCTATCGATTCTAGTTACATGAGTACAAAACACTGTTTATCGATATTATTTCTATTCGGCGTTTGCTGAAAAGATAGTAAACAAATAAACAAAATTGTTATAAATGGAAACACAAATAACAGATTCGTTAAATGACTTTTTGGTAACTTTGCATGCAATTTAAACATCATCATCATCATAGTTTTGTGTTAATTTCTGTCTATTCAATTCACAGAAAGTCGATTCCATTGAGGAGGCATTTCTAAGCGTAATTGTTTACAGTCCAAATGGTGCAGCAGAAAAAGCCGCAAATTATGTCGAAAATTTTGGTATGTAATTGTTGCTTTTTAATAAATATTTGATTAAAATTTATTTTTTTAGTGGCCGCCTTTGGCAATGTGCCTCAGGAAAACCGGGAACAAGTCTTACGCCAATATTTGCAGCGCGCCGCTGGTGCAACAACGCACTCCAGCATGCATGTGGTCATGGGCGCCTTGGCAAAACTTGTCGATGCGCAATTAATTACAGCCAGGTAAGTGCACTATAGTAACCATATATTACGCCTTTTATTTACAATTTGTTTTGCAGAATGCTCTGCGACAAGGTACTGTCCTGTGACAAATTAGATTTTGAGCACAAATCTTTCTGGGTGGAAAGTTTTGTCTTAATCAAAAAGGTAATTGTGCACGTGGACTATAAAGGCGTACGTGAGATTATGAAAATTTGCCGTGAAAAAGCACAATGGTTCCCACTTAATATTAACGTCATTTATTTGTCTCAACTGCTGGTTGTAGAAGATCTCATACGTTTTATATTTGATCGCAACAATTGCCTGCTGCCGGCTTATTTCATAGCAAATGAAATTATGCGACCTTTTCCGTATCACTGGAAACTTAATAAACTTATGACAGACTTTGTGGAGGAATTTCGCACTACCGCACAAATGGTTTCAATTATAGGCCATCCTCATATGCGGCCAATTGTGGAAAACTTTGGCTATGCCGATCACATGATGAACTCTTGGAAATTAGATCATAATACCTTGAAATTCAACTTTAAAGGCAGTCTGCCCTATGAGCCAGAGCTGTTGGAGGAGCAGACCACTTTATTGCGCTACGTGCTGGATCAGCCATATTCACGCGAAATGGTTTCGGTCATGTTAAATTTGACAAAGCATCAAAAACAACGTTATAATGCCTTGGAGGAACAGCTGGTTACTATGATAATACATGCTATGGAAATGACGGAAACAAATGATGCTACAGCAGGCAGTGGTTTTAATGTTTCTGAGGAAGATATCACGCCATATGAATGGGTTTGGCTGCATCTTTCTTCACAGCTTATTTATTTTGTGCTTTTCCAATTTGTATGTTTTAAACATATTGTATTGGCTTTGCATGAGAAGGTGCGTTAAACGAAGTTAGTTGGAAAAATCGGTTTTTAACAAAATTTCATTTCAGCTATCCAAACTGGAGTTGCGCAAGGGACGCGATCAACTTATGTGGATACTCTTACAGTTTCTATCGGGCAGCATTCAAAAAAATCCGGTAATAGCTACATACATATATGTAATTGTTATATGTGTTAAATAATTTTTTGTCTTAAAAACAAATTTTTAGATCACAAACTTTTTGCCTGTTTTCAAACTGTTTGACTTGCTATACCCAGAGCAGGAACCTTTAAAAGTGCCTGACTGCACTAATTCTGCCACAGTACGTCATATGGCGCCCATTTGTATATGGATACATTTGATGAAAAAAGCACGTGTAGAGAACATGAACATTACGCGACCTATTCCAATTGCTTTAAAGAATCATTATGAGTACGTGCACATGCGTGAGTATTGTGTAAATAAAACTTTTAATTTTCGATTTTTGTTGTATTTTTTAGGTTTCTGCAGCATCTTGTTACGCCAAATACTATATTGAACATGTCGCTTGGCAATGACTTTCGTGTTATTTTAATTTGCAATGCTTACTCAACCAACCAAGAGTATTTCAGCCGGCCCATGAGCTTACTGGTCGAAGCACTAAACGGCAATTCAAAATCCGCTAATGGCACGCAGCTGCCTGCCCTGCCCTTCTCCGTGGGAGTGCTAGACAGCCTGACCGTGCACAGTAAAATGTCTTTAATACACAGCTTTACTACGCAAATGATAAAACAAGCACAAAACAAGAGCACTATGCCTACGCCCGCACTTATAGAGACATATGCCAGACTTTTGGTGTACACAGAAATTGAGTCTTTGGGTATTAAAGGCTTTTTAAGTAAGTTTAGCACAAATTTAACTTATTTACTGACTTGATACAAAATCTTTTTTATATTTCAGTCCAACTTTTACCAAATGTTTTTAAGAATCATGCCTGGGCCTTGCTGCATACACTAATGGAAATGTTTTCTTATCGTTTGCATCATGTGCCCACTCACTATCGTGTACAGCTGTTGTCCCAGCTGCATTCATTGGCCTCCGTGCCACAAACGAACAAAATGCAACTGAACTTGTGGTATGTCAACAACACATTGTGCAAAGTCATGTTTCCATATTGAAATTTGATATAATTGTAGCTTTGAATCCACCGCACTGCGACTTATAACCAGCATAGGTTCTGCTGAATTTCAGCCGCAACTGTCACGTTATTTTAACGATAAAAATCCAGGCGCTGTTGCATCTACAGAAAGTGAAGAACTCAATCGCGTTCTTATATTAACACTGGCGCGTTCCATGCACATAAGTGGCGCCGGTGATGAACTTCAAAGCTGGTGCAAGGAATTGTTGGGCAGCATTATGCAGCATACTCCGCTTTCATGGTCCTCGCACTCGCTTGCTTGCTTTCCGCCAGCTTTAAATGAATACTTTACACAAAATAATCCACCAGTTGAGAACAAACAGTTGCTTAAAAAGTCGGTTGAGGAGGAATACCGTAACTGGACGTCCATGTCCAATGAAAATGATATACTTGCACATTTTTTGCGACCCAATACGAATCCATTGTTTTTGTGTCTGCTGTTTAAAATGATTTGGGAGACCGAGAACATAAGTCCAGTAGCCTACAAGTAAGTCGTTTTCAATACAGCCACTTAGAGTATATATTATAATATTTCATTTTCTTTTAGAATTTTGGAAGGCATCAGCGCAAGAGCTTTGTCCACACATCTGCGCAAGTTTTGTGATTATTTAGTTGCCGAAGTAGTTAGTTCTTCGGATGGTCGTGATTTTATACACAAATGCGTGGATACGCTTAACAACATGATTTGGAAGTTTAATGTAGTTACTATCGATCGCGTTGTGCTTTGCTTAGCCATACGCACACATGAAGGCAATGATGCACAGGTTTGTTTTCTTATAATACAACTGCTGCTGCTTAAGGCCTCTGAGCTTAGAAACCGCGTACAGGAGTTTTGTAAGGATAACAATCCCGATCATTGGAAACAGAGCAATTGGTTAGCATAAAATCAAAAAGCTACAATACCAGTTTGTATAAAATCTTGTATTTACAGGCATGAGAAACATTTGTCTTTTCATCAAAAGTATCCTGAGAAATTTGCACTGGACGAGCAAGCTTCACAAATGCCTTTACCTGTTTACTTTTGTAATGTATGTTTGCGTTTTCTGCCCGTATTGGATATTGTTGTGCATCGCTTTATAGAGCTGCCCATACCCAGTGTGCATCAAATCCTAGAATTCATACTGGATCATTTAAGTATTTTGTATAAGTTTCATGGTAAGTTTGAGCATAGCTTTACTTAACTGCAAGTTGTAACTAATTTTTACATGCATTCTCTTTTTAAGATCGCCCTATAACTTACCTGTACAACACACTGCACTTTTATGAACGCATTTTACGCGACCGTCCTTCGCTTAAAAAGAAACTGGTAAGCTCAATCAGTAAACATTTTTCATTGAATTTCACTAATGTTTTATACCCTAGGTCAGAACCATTACAAGCGCTTTTAGTGGTATACGCCCGCCCAACTGGAGCGTTAGTGAGCCCTACAAAGTGTATTTGCAAAATCAGGAACTATTGTGGAGTCCAGAGATTAGCTATTATATGAATCTTATACGTCGTTTATCGGAAAGTGAGTATTATATAATATCTCTTCCTGCATATTTATGTAACTCAAAACTATTTGCAGCCATAAGCGGCAAGAACGTATTCTATACCACCGATTGGCGTTTTAATGAGTTTACGAATGCGCCCACGCATGCGCTTTATGTCACCTGCGTGGAATTGTTGGGCTTGCCAGTAGCACCCGCTTTGGTGGCCAACAATATAATCGATGTGATTGTCGATGGCTATGCGCTGATACCACAAAAGGAAATTCATAGCTACATAAATGCCGTTGGCGTTGTATTGGCCACATTGCCTGAGCCATATTGGAGTGGTATTTACGATCGTTTGCATGATGTGCTGAACTCTCCCAATATGCTGAAATGGAACTATCGTTTTAATGTTTTTGAGTTATTTAAGTTCAAGACAGTACGCGAAGCCATGGTTGAGAAAAGTTATGCCATTGTGCTGGCTGTGGCACACTCTGTTTTCCATCATATGGGTGCATTCAAGTTGGCTGCTATGACGCGTTATCTAAAGGAGAAGCTAAAGCCCTGCGTGCGCAATGAACATCAGCTGTTGTATCTGTGTCATGTATTTGGGCCGTTTATGCAACGTATTGAACAAGAGAAACCCAATGCAGTAGCCGGCATTGCTATTCTGCTGTATGAAATGCTTGAGGTGGTTGATAAGAATCATGGACCAAAGCCGTTGCAATATATGGATCAAATTTGCGATTTTCTGTAAGTCAGATGCATATTATATAAATGCTTGTCATTTCTAAGTTTCTTTTTTTTTTATTTTATTAGGTATCACATCAAATACATACATGTGGGCAATATTATAAAAAATGAATCAGAAGCAATTATTAAGCGACTTGTTTGTCCTGCATTGCAAATGCGTTTGCGTTTTATAACACATCTTAATCTGGAAGATATACATAGTGAGAAAACGTAAGTTGTACCATAATTAAAATTAATTTCGCACACTAATTTTTTTGTATACCTATTTATTTAGCGCTGACTCCAATGCCAATCAATTGGCACCATCGCCGCTGACACAACATCAGCCAAATCCAACAATAACCACAACAGTCCCATTGGGCAGCGGCAACGCTCCAGGCAATGCACAGCAACAAATGAATCAGCATCAAATGTACATGCAGCACATGCAACAACAGCAGCAACAACAGCAGCAGCAACAACAGCAGCAGCAACAACAACAACAGCAGCAACAACAACATATGCAAAGCATGGGCATGCGTCACAATTAGATATTGTTAGTTTTTGTAACCTAATCGTTTGCAATAGCCAAAATTGTGGCATAAGTCGAAACATTTTTCTGGTGGCATAATGATTCCAAATGGTGATCAAATCGGAATCATTCGGCCACCAGATTTTAATTTGCACAGTGTAATTGACGAAGATTTTATTTGCAAAAAAAGTAAACATTAGGGAGAAGAAAAATGATTCAAATGATAGGTAAATTCACTATTCCAAATCCGAAATTTTAACTTAATACTGCGATTAAGTAAGTTGTTGTCATGCATTTTAAGAATCACTTTTTTTTATTGCATATAAGTTATTTCAACCTTAAAGTATTTATGAAAGTAGTCTTATTCTACAACGATATGATGATGCCGAATAGGAGCTGGCTTGCGATTTGAGCAAGGGCGGATTTGTTTTTACCAAATACGTAAGTTGACAATTTAAAGCTCTACTTTTAAGTTCGATTTTTACTACTGTAAGATTAGTTAGTTAGTACGTAAATAGTAGTAATTATATAAAATACTTTAAGACAAACAGGCAACTTTAATGCAGACTTGTCGTAAATGGTAGTTTAAGTGCTTCGCGGAAACCTTAACTTATACAATTATATGTAGTTTGTGCGTTTAAATTAAAGCAATATAATACAAAAATTTACGATGGTATTTGTAAAAACAACCTATCCGTAGACCAGGTCTACGAGATCATGTACTATATATATTGATTTGCTACGATTTATCATAACATTTAAATACATGGGATGCAATACTTACTGTTCTTAAAAAAAAAGATAATTTTTTTTACAATAAGTAAGTAACGAGGTTTTTATTCTGTTTTTACGCGCTAGTTTCTTTCCAGAAAAAGTCGTGTAAAAGAACGTATAACAAAATATGTAAGCTGGCAAGAAATAAATTAGAAAGAGGAATTCCCTAGCTAAATTTCAAAAGATTAGACTATTAAAAAAATATCATTAAAATTTCGATCAAATAAAAATGTAATTTTTATGGATCGTAAAAAACTATACTATTTTGTACTATATTTGGCTTATATTGTGACGCTAATTTCGACTTCGATTACCTGCACAGCTTCCCAAAATGCGCTAAATTCTCTAACAGATGGTCCGATCGGAATTTAACTTTAATATAAGCTTCTTTAGTTTATTAATATTATTTTATGCACATACAAGGCGAATCCAAACGACTTGTGCGCCGGATCCATCGAACATTCTTTCAACTTTTCCAAAATCCTGTAGTATGAAAAAAATTCAGTCAGCAATTAAACTGTAGCATTTGAAAATTCAAACCACTGCAATTTTATTTTGATTCGCTCCCGAGTCCCAATCCATAAGAAATAGTTTTATAATAAAGCTCTCACTTTTAAACGCAGTCTTACTATAAACATTACTTAAATATTAAAATCACTACGCACTTACTCTCTTTAGTACAACCACTCAGCTTATCACAAAGCTCTCGTTCGTGCTGGGAATACTAATCTAAAGAATAACCTGTCTCACAGTGCTCATAGCAGCGATTAGAGCCAGGTTTAGTTGTTTACCTCGCTCGCTCAGCTTCACTTGTGTCGTGCGGAGCAATGCGCGGTTTCTGTGAGAAGCGTCTAAAAGCTTTGCCTTTGTTATTGGCATTGGCAGTCATTGTCTCGGCTGAGCTTTGTGATAAAGGCACAGGGGAGTGCAAAAACTTAACTCCTGAAGACTGTCCAGTGATCTTTAATTATTTACATTTAATTGGTGAAAACAATGTCAAATACTGTGATGAATTCAATGATATTGTTTGCTGTCCCATTCCGCAAAGCAAGCAGCATGCGCCAGTCGTAGAAAATACGGGTCGTTCCGCCATAGGTATGTATATATTTACTATTATTTATGTATACTATAGGCATATAAGCTGTAAGCAAACTATTAATAACCTTATGACTTTTAGAATGCAAGCGTTATCATGATATACTTTCGTCTGAATGTCATCCAACGGCCTTTATTGTGGGTGGCACCAAAGCGGATGCAAAGGAATTTCCCTTTATGGCTTTGATTGGTAGTCGTGAAAAGGGCAGCACTAAAACTAAATGGGATTGTGGTGGCACTCTTATACATCCCAAATATGTGCTCACTGCAGCGCATTGTCTGGAAACCGGCGAGTATGTTACTAAACGCTTACGTAAATCGTAAACTAATTTATTTTTTTCGGCTTTTAGCATAACAAAGGAGCAGATATTGGATCCCAACTATGATTCACCAAAATTTGTTGTGCGCTTGGGCGAGCTAGATCATAATAGCACCACTGATGATGCGCGTCCACAAGATTTTGTTGTAGTTAACTATATTGTGCATCCTTCCTATAATGAAGCCAATGCTGGTAGTGTTGCTGATGAAGATGCAGATGAAGAGGAGGAAACCAATCACAATGATATTGCTCTGCTCGAGCTAGATAGAAATGCTACTTTGAATGCTTATGTAGTGCCCGCTTGTTTACCCTACAGCACAGGCAATGAGCACATACAGCTCACAGCCGCTGGCTGGGGTTATACAGCAAGTTCGGGCGAGTCCTCCACGCATTTGCTGAAGGTTACACTGGAACGCTACAGCGATGATGAGTGTGTTAGGAGATTGGTTGATCGTAGAATAGATTTGCGCACACAGTTCTGTGCCGGCTCAGAAAGCCGAATTGCTGATACATGCAATGGAGACTCGGGTGGACCAATTTTTGTGCAACATCCCAAATATAATTGTTTAAAGCAAGTTGTGGGCGTTACTTCATATGGATTGCTTTGCGGCAACTTAAAAAAAGTGCCCAGTGTTTATACTAAAGTATATCTATACAATGATTGGATTGAAAATATTATATGGAATAATTGAAATATATTTATACCTAAACATAAAAAAAGTCAAGCTAAGTTTTATGAGCAGTTGTTTGCGAAGATGTGGTTTATCGTTTATTGTTGGGACAAATGGAAACTAACATTTTTGAGACAATTCAAGAAGGTGGATATTATATGAAAGTCAGTGCATCAAATATCTGTACTAAAAACTCTCGAATAGTTTCAATTCTTAAGTCAGTACACAAAAGATAAAGTTTATGCATCTGGAAGAAGGGCTATTGTGAAAAAAAGCAAGCTGGGTCAAAGGTACTGTCTACTCTACTCGTGGAGTCTAACACGGTAAAATCTAAAACGAACATCAGAACTCCTGCAATTTCACACGAACAGGACCAGGATGATGGGGTAGACGTTGTTACTGGCACTGCACCCTAAGGGCTAAAAGCTTGCACGTCCCTCACCATGACTTCTGCCTAAGCTGCGGATATGGGGAGATGAAAGAAATACTCCAATACTTATTTTGTGATTGTCTTCCATTTTTTTTTAGAATAGGACCGCTAAACCATTCTATGAAGATCTGGGCAGCCTGAAAAATGTGCTCATAGCGAATCTAGAAATTTTCATCACATTCTCAAAATCGTGCTGAATACAAAGAGACTTGGGAGATTAAGAATGACCAGCGTTGGACTTCGAGCTTTCAAGGTCACCTCTCCAGCCAGCCCTCGTGTGCCGGCAACTTTTTTTTTAATATAATGCAACTTTATTTGTAGAGCATAATTTTGAACAGAGTGAATGCTGCTATCATAACCTATAACTTAGTAATAAAGTCGTGGTCACAACACAACAATTGGCTTTTGCAACTGTGCGGCTGTTTTGGCCACATCCAGCAGCCTTTGCCAGTCATTTCCGCTTTGTGCGTACTGATGCTGGTTGGAAACATTAAGCCTAGTCAGGTCAATAGGTATACATATGATTGCATCTCAGAGAGTCATGGTAACAGCTGCTTAAAACGCCTAAGATTGCATCAAAGAGCCTTCATCGTAATATGGCGTTAAGGCGAAGCGCCCCAAGGAAGCACATTCAATGTCTTTTAAATTTGCTGTGCATTGTGTTTCATATTCATTGCCGTTTGATTACATATAACAATTGGTGAACTGCATAGTTTTTGGAAGATACATATGTATGTATGTACATTAGTACATACATATGTACATACATAAATATCATCGATATTTTAAATATAAAATATATGTAATAATATATAATAATAATAAAATAATAAAATGTACATATACACATATATAGGGTGACCATATGCCAAAGACGCAAATCTAAGACATTCCTCGTCTAAAACCGGGACATTTCCCGACACCTCGCTTTTTTAATGTACATATATAGGTATATTTCCCAAAAAAAAAAAAAAAAGCTAAATTTCAATAAATTTCTTTGTTGAAAATGTTATTTTTATTACAAAAAAAAAAAAACTATATTTCAATAAATTTCTTTGTTGAAAATGTTAAATAAGCATTAGAGAAAAAAACCGGGACTTTTACGGCGCGAACCGGGACACCGGGACAAGCAGTCAAAACCTGGTAACACGTCCCGGAAAACCGGGACGGTTGGTCACCCTACACATATATAATATAATTATTTTATATTTTATTCAACAATAGGCCCTACGTAGCCAGTGATTAATTGATATGAAAAATTTAATAAGTACATACATACATGCATATGTATTTTTAGCATTTTCTATAGCATTCGTCGCAATAGTTTTAGACAGTGCTATAGTGTTAGTGAAGCAAAGCAACTGTAAACCACACGAAGCATAGCAATAGACACGAATTTGAAGGTGCAACACACAAGCTGATAACTGAGCTAAATTTCAAAGGAAAAAAATCTCGTGAAGCTGGAAAGCGCGCAAGTAAATAGGCACATAGGCATACTCACACAAGCGCGCTTTCCAGCTTCTCGACTTTTTTCCTTTGAAATTTAGCTCAGTTATCAGCTTGTGTGTTGCACCTTCAACTTCGTGTGTGTTGCTGTGCGGCGTGCTTCGTGTGGTTTTGCTTTCACTAATACTTTAGCACTTGCTACAAATACTACAGAAAGTGCAATATCAAAAAGTTCGAATGCTACTTGCTCTACTCTTGATTTTATTCATTCTGCTCTAAACAAAATGAGTGCAGGAGATATGGCGGAGCAAATATTTTAAACATAGCATTTTCAATAAGTGATTATAACCTAGAACTTTGTAGTGAAGTCGTGGTAACAACAACAACAATTGAACATTACAACCGTGACCCGGTCTTGGCCGCATCCAGAGGCCTTGGCTAGTTGTTTTTAATTTACGCGCACTGACGGCAGTTGGAAAGGTCAAGGCTAGCCAAATCCATAGATACCTGATCTTTTCATCATAGCCTAAGATTCCATCGAAGCACTCCAAGGAAGCACATGAGAGGTATTTTAAATTTTCTTTGTGCATTGTGTCTGATCGCATTGGAGTTTGATTCCTAGTTTTTTAAAGTTATATGTGAGTTACTTTCATTTATTATATATGTATTTAAATATAATAAATTATTTTACATTTTAATTAATAGGCCCTTCATATCCCTTGATTGGGTGGCTTTAAAAAATTAATCAGTCATAATGCGGTGTGATAAATGGTTTTTTATAACGACTTTGTGGGCAAATGAAGAGCACGTCTCCGCGGATGGATTCTCTTTATAAATCACGCGAACGGATGTTGTAACTGGTAAGTACAGATAGTCAGATGTAACTAGTGGCGGATCCACAGGTGGTTTTTGGGTACGGAACACACAAAGTTGGTAAAAAGAGTTGAAAATCTTTTGCGAGCTCTGATATATGTATGTATGTATACACTTAGAGGTGAAGTACCTACAGCCGCACCTGGATTCAAAATATATTGGCAAAGTACATGGACATCTTTTAGCAAATCATGATGTCAGCACAGAAATTTAGATATATATTATACTCAACGAATTTGGAAATCCAGGTGCGAGTTACAGTCACTGACTGGACTCACCAAATTATTTCTTGAAAGCCTCATGACCTCATGATTTTCATTGTTTTGTTACAATTTAAAGCAAATTGCGTAGTTAAGAGGGATGATTAAGGAGATAAATTCATTTTCATTTCATAAATTTTTTTTTTTTTTTGTATCAAAATTGTCGAACAAAATTATTCCGAAAAATTAGTTCGAGGCCCTCTTCGAAGTCAACTACCTACGCCATCGTCTAGAACCTAACTGCATACACATATGAATCGAACAATCTTATGGCGATATTTTGTTCTTCATTAGCTATTGATTGAAGATTCTGAAACATTGCCAGGATCTAGGGGAAAGCTTTTGGCATTCCTTCATATTCTCACGCCTTTTGTATTTTGAAATATTGAAAATTTTGTGTAAATATAGGATGAGATGTTGGTTTCTTTATTAATTGCATTTTAGCGTATATACAAAATATATTTCAAATTAAAGTTTAAAACTGCTTATTTATGTATGAGGTATATTAGCCGTCGCGGCAACGAACATCGTAGTTTTCGATGATTTTTTTTTTTTGACGAAAACTCATCTGGCTGTACTCCCATCCATTGAACGAATAAACGACGCACATATTGGTCCGTGTGTTACAATTGTTAAGTCATTTAAATCTTGTAAGCTTGTAAATGCAAATTCGCATGCAAAAAGGTGAAATTCTTGCCTACATAGGATGGGTAAATGGTAAAGGTGTAATTCCTGCTAATCTTACTTCGATGTTCTTGGCGACAGAACACTTTCGTAGCACGCCTGTAAAATTTATACCTGTTTTTATACCCTATACCGCATGGTATAAAGCGTATGTTGAGTTTGTACAAGCCGAAAATGTATGTAACATATAGAATGAGTCGTCGGAGACACCCCAAAGTTACCTTAAATATGATCAAGGTGACTAAAGAAGTCGATGTACCCATGTCCGTCCGTCTGCCCGTTTGAACGCCTAGATCTCAGAGATGGTAAGAGCTACAGTAACCAAAACTTTCACATTAGATACCAAGTTTATTTAATTTTTTTGATATCGGTGTTAAATTATATAGCTCCCATAGAGGTGTTTCAGACGACCTCGAAAAAAATCAAAAGTTTTAGATGGATAATTCGTTTGTTTATAAAGATATCGCAACCAAATTTGGCAATCAAATTTCTTTTTGTGTTTTTACCGAATTTTATTGTAAACTGGTGGTACAGGGTATCCCACAGTCATATTCGCCCGAATCTACGCCATTTTTTTAATAGTACGCCTGTCCCACTTATACGTCTTGTGAATATTAAACGATCCATTTTGAGTAGTTTTTAATTGGCATGCCGAATAGCATCCACTTTGAACTGGTATATTCGGAATTATGAGTGTTAAGCAACCAAACCAGCACCCTATATTTACATAAAATATTCAAAATATAGTATTAAAATAAAAATTAGTATTCATAAAGTACTAAACCACAATTGTCTGCGAATTATTTTTGGACTTACACATTTTTTCATGATCCGCCACTGAGCTAAATTGTATTTGTGGCATTAACCTTTCAGTTTTATGATATGTTTAAGTGAAATCAAAACAAATGACTTCCATATAAAAATTATATGTAGTTTTGGGGGCTTGCCACATTTGTTATCTGCAGCAATAGAGTTTTCTTGGTGTCAAAGCCCATGCCAAAAGCTGTCCAGATCCGAAGCCGACAGCGAGCTTATCAGTATCAATCAGCTTTTGTATGGCGATAATTCAAATTGTCAATTGTTTCGACTCGTAATAATTTTCCCCAACAAATAATTTATAAACGCACAATATTTTCGTATAAAAAAACTTTGTTAACTTTAATAAACATAATAGTAATAAATGGAAAAAATTATTGTAATATTTATATAATATAACAAATAGATTTTTATTAATTTATATATGCATTCACTTATCATGGCATGTGCATATGTGTGTGTGTGTGTGTATTGTGATTGAGTTTGTGTTTGTGTTTTTTTGTGGGTGTGTGTGTCTAATGAAAACTCTTTTACTTGGGTTACAGTGCGCTGTGCGTTTATAACTTAGATCTAAAACCCAATTAAAGGAATAACTAAGTGCTAGAGGACCCTGTAGAAGACCAATGGACAGCCATTCATTGGTTGATGATTGCTTGCTCATGGTTGTTGATTAGCTTGAGTAGGACAGGACTAGGCATTGTGCCTTCAGGTCTCATTAAAATCTAAACTCTTCCCGAGCGTCTGCGTTCCTGCTGCTCCTGCTTTCTAATCTCCTGCTGCTTATACACAAACAAGGGACGGAATACAATAGCGCGGCGTGGACGTGGTTGAGCACTCTCAACGCTCTCAGCAGCACGGCGTGTGCGTTGTGTGTAGGGACGGAACAGATCCGACTTGGTAGAATCACGACGATACAGTGTGCTCAAAAAATCAAAATAGGGACGCGAGCGCAGGCTGTCCGGCTGTTGCAGTGGTGAGCTATAGCTAAAGGAGCTGGGTGTTTCAATATCCAGCAGCGTATGTTGCTCCTGTTGTTGTTGTAGCTGTGGAGCAGGTAATGCTGTTGCCAAGCAAATCAAAAGTACGAAGGTGAGTCCGGAAAACTGCGGAAACAGAATTAGCAAACAAAGCAAATTGGTTAATAATGAAAGTACGTAAAAAAAACACTTATGGATAAATTAGCTATGGCTATATGGATAGAGCAAAAGGTGTGAATAGTCGCCGGAGGCCAAAGCAGTCTGCAAATCTTGATGCTGCTTAGAACCTGTCTACGTTTATATGAGAAACAATCACAAAAAAAAAAATAGTATATATGTATGTATATATATAAAATCTTGATGATGCTACAGCTTATGTTTTAAATTAGCATATAATAATTAATTTAAGTTAAATAACAACAAAGCAAATGCTAAAGCCGTAATCAAATTTAATTTATAGTCACACGTAAAATATTCATGAGCACGTCTTGAATTTGGTAGGCGGCAACGACGACCATGTTGCTAACTTATTGGGATGCCAATATAATTAGATGCAACAATGCATTTTATTGGTCACCAAAATATATATGGCAAGCCCAAAGCCAGGTGGTTACAATAATGTTTACATGGATTTGCATAGAATGTTTAAATACATGGATTTGCTTAGAATGCAACGAACCGGATATGGAACTTAGAAGTGCTTAGAGGGAGTATCTTTGGTTTAACATGAGCATCTAATGTAGTAGTAGTATTTTTTTTAGTATTTTTTTTTTAAGAAATCCAGCTTTAGGGTGGGACTTCTTGGGAATACGAATGCCGCCTAACTGTCTAAACTTTGCAGTTCGTTAACAAAATTCGAAAGAGTTCTGAAGAAATACCAATTTTATATACATATGTATCTGATTTTATTTTATGGTCAACACTATCATCCCAGCGGTTGTGGGTTTGAATCCCACGTTAGTATGCTCCTGCACTTTCCACTTTCCCTATTTCCCAAGTTTTCCTGTCTATTCTATGCCCTTATTAATACTCCCTACCCTAGTTCTGAACACAGATCTTGTATAAATATATTTATTCCTATCGTTTTAGTCTGAAACATAGGATCAAGAACAGCGCTCGTCTATAGTCTAGCTGGCTTTTCAAACTGTTTTAATTTAATGACTGTCGAGGCATTTTCATTTTCACTAACAGCACAAAATTGCGATAGAATGAAGATTTCTACTTAATTTTAGGATAGTGAACTAGAACGTAATTACTCTGGGAGTTTATTGAATTTAAACGTAATTACCAGGATCTTTATTAGTTTATTAGGATGGTGGACTAGAACGTAATTACTCTGGAAGTTTTTTGAATTGAAACGTAATTACTCAGGATCTTTATTGAATTGAAAATTAAAATTAAAAGAAAAATGGCGTGAGAGTTTTTTCAATTGGACAAGCGCAATCATCACATTTTAAAGGGTTTCCCTAACATTTTGAGCTGCTAAATCCATTTCTTAGGTCCTAAAAGGGGTGGATCCTACGGTTCCGAGGCAATCTCAAAAAAATCTCAATTTTTTGTTCGATTAATTGTTTTAAACGATGACTTCTTATGTTTTAGAGACTGCTGAATCAGAATCGTATGTCTAAAGACCTGAGTTGAAAAAACAAAACTTTTGTTTTTGAGGTAATGTCAAAACTCTAATATGCCCCTAGCAGTTTGTAATACATGAATTTGGTTTCAGAAACCCTTTAAACATGTAGAAGACACGATGTTTTCAACATATTTTAGGGATTTCTGTATCCGAATTACTGCTATCGTTTTCATCTCCCCTTGACGCTATAGAATATCCGAATACGAATTCAAAAAATTCAAAACCTGAGATTTCTGATTAAACCTTGAAAATAACAAATTTTTTTGTAGTATTTGTTAAGGTTGTGTTGTGTAAGTTGCTGATTTTGGGACCACGGTTTCGGATTCAACATCTTGTTCAGCCAATTACAACCCGGTATGGCTTAGGCCTTCCATGACAGTCTTTCTCCAAAGCTCTCGATTATTTACAATTGCTTCGTAATTTCGTAAGTTCATCGCTTCCTTAACCTACCTCTTGGCCTTTGTCCATCTTATCTCTCGTTAATATCTTCTTTTTTTAGGTACTACCGATCGGTAATAGTCTCGTTGTAACAAAGTTCTTCAAGCTCAAACGGTAGCTCTCACTATTTTTCTTTTTGGATTCAGATTCAGCGGTACAAAAATCCATAGGGGTAACCATAATGCATTCCATTTTTTTTCTTTGGCCCTGCTATCGAAATTTTCATAGTCCGCCCCTGTACTAAATTTTATTTTATATAGCGTGACCTTTTCTGACCTTATAAATTTTAATCGCAAGTACATTGAAGTCAAATAAAGAGTTTTTTAAGGTTGCTGGTGCTTGATTTTTTGCTCCAAGCTTCGAATTATATTTCTTGATATGATGTATAATACAAGATATCGTTCATAAACTCAGAACGTCAGATTACTGATTGAACCCTCAAAATACTTTATTTTTTTTTTATTTTTTTAAGGTTGTGCCAGGATACTGATGTTTTTTATATCACGGATTCGGATTCCATAAGGGTAAGCCCAATTTTTTTAAATTTTTTATAAACTTCTTCCTAATCTTCTTGCATTGAATGAAATATAAGCGCTCTGATACGTAAGGAAAGGTGACTTTTAAACAATTGTTCTGGAAGTTAATGATATTTGAAGCACAAAATATTTCAATTATATTTCTAAGTCAATCTTAAGCCCCCAGCATGCGGCATAGTATAACTTTTTTGATTCAAACGAAACGAACTTGAGTTCTAATCTAATAGTATAAAATGAGTTGAGCTACGAAATAGAATATAGATCATCCAGTCATTCCAAGCTGTACCAAATTAAAACCGGAATAAACCTGTATATATATTTTCTTCCTCTAATTTTCCTAATTTCTATTAATTTTAAATCTAATTAATAAGACAGTCTGGCACCCTAGTTTTAATTAAAAATTGTGCTCAACAGCTTAGCACATAATTAGAGGATCTATGTAAATTAGCACAAATGCCAAATGCGAATAATTCTGCTATATACTATACGATGTATATATAAATTTTTGCCCGAACTGCAATAATTCATTCAATGCCTTATAAGACATATTTTAAAGGCTTAACGCTCATTATGTAAATTTACACTCGATATAAGTATTGACAAAAAAAAAACAAAAAATAAATTAATTTAAATGAATAATTGATGCCACAAATTTCGGTAGAAGAGTAAAAAAAAAAGAAGATGTCTTCAAAAAAACAGCTGTAACCGGTTGGTTTTTTGGCTCAGGGCTAAACCACAAAATGTATAACACTTAAAAACAAATAAATAAATAAATATTTCAAGGAAAAAAAAATAAGCAAACCACACTATAATTTCGAATTGGCATTTTGGGAACAGGATTGCAAAAGCACATGGCGCTAACTGAACATAAAATTAAATTAAAGTTTGGCTTAAAAAAAAAAAATAAAACATTTTTATGAGCTGCGCAGAAACTTCCTTATAGACAGACTGAAATGCTTATGCCAGGTTTAATAAGTCAGACAAAGGTTATCTGGTCAGCGACACAACAACTTGTTATTAATAATTTTAATTTTTTTATTTAGCTACGTCTGCGTCGGCAAAAGAATAATTTAAAAAATAATGTTTTTGGCCTTGCCAAAAGTCAAAAAAATAATCAGAGTAAAGGCAGAGACCGTTAGCTTTTGTTTAAAACAAAATAAATAAATAAAATGTTAAAAAATGTTAATAAACCAAACACGTTTGCGCTTATGAATTTTTTAGCTCAAAAAAATTTTGCAAGCCATTTAATGAACTAGTTCAATTAGTTCATTCTTATATAAGTAGCTGCATTATGCATATTAAAAAGTAAAAGTAGTACTCACTTGGTATACGGACGTCATTGTGAATTTCTTTTTTTTTTAAAATATAATTTATGTGTTTTAGTAATTAAAAAATTATCCTGTTTTCTGGAGCGCTGTTTTTTCTGTAGTTTTAGGCACACGCGTCAAACTCAAACTGATTTGTTTTTGTTAGAATTTTTGCGTTTTTTTGTTCAGAAATTTATTATTTTTTGCACTTCTTATCAGTTGTAAGCGTCACTTGTCTCAGTGTTTTATTATTTATTATTATTTTGCTTTTTTTGTTTTGAGTACGATTTTTCGATAGTTCCGAGCGTTAAGTTCTGCTTGAGTTTTTAGAGCTAACTGTTCAGAATTTTTGACTCCAATACCATTTTATACGGCCGCGCAGCCGCTGCGTCTTGGCTTGGATGAGTCGGAGCTGGGAACGGGTTTTCGGCTGTTGTGTTAAGTGTTGCCGATGTCGCGGACACACACTCACCCATACACACACGCGCACACACAATCATTCAGACGCGCGCCTGCCCAACGAATTCACATGCGGTTGGTGGTTTTGGGAGCAGCCCCCGAAAATTATAGCCTCCAAGCAGACCCAGACCCAGGCGCAGACCCAAACCCTAGCCTAAACCCAGCCCAGTCTGGCTCGAGTGAATCAAGATGTGTCGCATAATTAACGCCTGGGGCTTACTTTCGCACATAGTTTTATTTCTATATATAAATTTTGTTTCATTTGTAGCTGCAAAACAATTAATTATCATTTGTCAACGATTTGTTAGTCCATTTGATTGAAATGTTTTGCATTCGGAATTTAATTTGATTTATATAAAATTTTTTTCCATGACGCAGCCTGTTGGTTTTAGCTGACAGTTGAATGACTGCGTCAGGATTTGGCTCTAGCTTAGCTGTGGCTCGGTCATTCAGCTTTAAGTAAATACGGAAGCCGGTAGTGGGACGCCTTTGACTTGTTGCGACTTGGCATAACTTGGCCTGTTTTGTGGACTTGGCTTAGATGTTATCGTTTTTTTTTTATTATTTTATTTTTTTTTTTCGTGGTCTTGTATTTTTTCATTCGGAACCAATTTCAATATGAATGACTTAAGCAGCTGGCGACGATCTCGTTTATGCCTAAATTATGCTAATGGGGCGCCTAATGACGCATGCGTGGGTTTGGGCTTGGAAAATTGTCAACACCTCATTTGATTTGAGCCATTTGGTACATACTTCAGAATTAACTTGGCTTTCATGCCTGACAAGCCCAACGAGCGCCAGCAGCTTGAAGGTTAGTTTTGTTGTACTAGTTACTATGCGCTGCACTTGAATGGGTACACCAAGTAGTTTAAACATTTTTGCATATCAATATGTTGATTTAAAAGCTTTAAATGAATTATTCAAATTTGATTTCATAAAAATTTTGTGAATTTCTACTGAATTAAATTCAAATTAATCACTTTGTTATTGTGCGTCATCGTTCTGTGTGTGTTCCAGGAATAGTTTGGCTAGTTTTGATTAAGATTAGAAAACGCGTGGAAGCGTTATAAAATGAATTGAAACGGATGCTATGGGGCCTGGGGAATCGAAATAGATTGTTGCCTTGAACCTTTCTGATAAAGCATGTATTGATATTTACACAGACGAGCTGGTTTCCAAAGAATCTGTTAACTCCGTGAGGTTGTACTTATTTATTCAAAGCGACACGTGCTTAATGTGAGTGAAGACAATAATCGCCCAAGGGTGGGAGGGATCAGGTGAAATCCAAACTAATCACCTTTGATACCAAGAAAAAAAAACAAGCTCCTGGGCATGTGAGTCCTCTTACCGGAGGCCGTTGTTATACTAAGTCCGAAAAATATACTGGAATACATACAGGAATGCCCTCTGAGAGTGGGGGGATCGGGGACTTTTTCACCCGGGGCCGCAGCTCTCGGAGGGGCCCAGACTCGAGAGGCAGTCTGCATTCTGATAGAGATCTAAGTCATGAAAGGGGTACAATATATCCACTTGGTTCGCAGTACATTTTACACCCAGTATTTAAATAAACCTTTGATACCAAGCAGCGATGAAGGCAAGATGAAAGCAGAGGCTCTGGGCAGAGGCAAGATGGAAGCAGTAAGCTCTATATCAGATTATAGTGTCGTTACGGATTGGTATAGTCCGCTCAAAAATACATTTCTAAGACACAAGCTAAATTTCAATTAATAAGTAATTGATATTTAGGGTAAATGAACGAATTAAAATTAGCAAAAAATATTTATTGTAGTAATTTGTTTTCTTTTGAATAGGATGATCAGGTCAATGCTTTTTCCTTTGTACGACTAATAATTTTGATTAATTATGAATGATTGTCTGATGATATTTTTAAAAATTTGATTAAGATCCCCCATAAAAAGTAAACAAAGCCGAACGTCTTACTCGTATTCGTTTTGAACCAAATGCTCGGTACTCCCAAAAGTATGTTTTATGTGATTGAAAACCGAATGCTTTATTGTTAGAAGAATTGACAAAAATAGGTTGAAAAGAGTGCGCATTTTAAAAAAAAATAATAAATAATAAGAATAATTTTTAAAAACTTGTTGATATTCTTACATTTTTTGTATGCCAATTTTAAGTAAAAGGTATGAATATTTATAAGTTCCTATAAGTCCTACAAGGACTAGAGAGCCGTTACAAATCTCCTCCACTGTTGGCGATCGCCAGATATTTGTTTAATTTGGAGTCAGTTCATTCCTAGAATATCCAATTTCAGGAAAGCTTGTCTGCGCCATGATGAGCTGGCCTGCCTCTGCGCCTTCTTTGTCCTTGGGGATTCCAAGCAATTGCTGATCGAATTAGATCCGACTCATGTTTTTTTAGTGCATCATGCCAAGATAAATAGTTCTTGATTAATATAATAAGCCCATTTACAATTCAAAGCGAATATTTATATGGTCCATGCCTTGAATAAATAAATGTTAATATCTTGCTTAAATAGTTATATCTTTTAAAAAAAAAATTCCATTATAGTAGGAATATCAGAGTCATTGATAACACAGGTCAACATGGTTCAGTTGTTGGAAAGCTAAGAGGCATTTCCGAAGTAATTTGGTGCGTAGAATCCGAATCCGGCATCAGAACTGGCCCATCACGTCAGGATTTTGAGATATTTGAGGTTATGTACCCAAAAAACCGCGTTTTTTCCTACTTTTGAGGTTATGTACAGCGCGCAAAAAATTTTTGAGGTCTTTCTCTCCAGTTACATCATTTAGTAGAACGCTTACCCTTTAATTTAAGGGTTCAAGATATCAATTACGATTTTTTTTTCGCAAAGTTATGGCTTTTCGAAGTTACGAGATATATCCCTAAAATAACACAGGTCTACAAATATAGGGGTCATGTGAGTTGTTGGAAAGCTAAGGGTTATATCCGAAGTAATTTGGTGCGTAGAATCCGAATCCGGTGTCAGAACTGGCCCATCACGTCAGGATTTTGAGATATTTGAGGTTATGTACCCAAAAAATAACATAACCTCAAATATCTCAAAATCCTGACGTGATGGGCCAGTTCTGACGCCGGATTCGGATTCTACGCACCAAATTACTTCGGAAATGACTCTTTGCTTTCCAACAACTGAACCATGTTGACCTGTGTTATCTCAAAGGCTTATTGCAAATGCTAATGACGTCGAAGGGATATATCTCGTAACTTCGAAAAGCCATAACTTTGCGAAAAAAAATCGTAATTAATCTCTTGAACCCTTAAATTAAAGGGTAAGAGTTATACTAAATGATTTACATTTGAGAGAAGGACCGCAAAAATTTTGCGCCCTGTACATAACCTCAAAAGTCAGGAAACAACACGGTTTTTTGAGTACATAACCTCAAATGTCTCAAAATCCTGACGTGATGGGCCAGTTCTGACGCCGGATTCGGATTCTACGCACCAAATTACTTCGGAAATAACCCTTAGCTTGCAACAACTCACATGACCCCTGTATTTGTAGACCTGTGTAATTTACGCCAGCAAGGTGCAAGAAAAATTTGAGCAGAAGGCGACAGCATAAAATTCGAATTTTGTTATTGAGGTTTGTTGCCGGATGTACCTCTTTCAATTTTCGATCTTGATTTTTTAAGGTATGTGGAACTAATATTATTTATTTGCTTTTCGGCAAATAAAAATGTTCATTTTATTGTAAAAAATACAACATATATTGAAAAAAAAACATCTGTCGCTATCTGGATAGAGCTTTTCACAAGGCAGGTCTGAAAATTGGACTGTATATTCCCAAAAGTCGAATAGTTCTATTTTTTAAGTCCACATAGTACGCATTTTCTTTAAGAGAAAGTGATTTTACGTTGGAGAATTTCTGACTATTTTGGATATGTCTGGCGCCGTATAATGTCCTAACTAGAGCTGGGCATCGATTCGATTTTAAATCGATTTAATTGATTCTTTTTTTCTGACAATAAAATCGATTTTTGTTTATTGAGAATCGATCTTTTTGAGTCATTCAACTTTGCGATATGCTCTACATATGTACATTAGGGCAGATCAATTTGTATTTGCCAGAAAAAACGTTTTGGGGTTTTAAGCGATTTTGATTCTTTGGGTCATTTGAAGCATTTTTGTTTAAGAAACTAGGAGTAAAATGAAATTTCGAGTCTCCAACTTTTCCAAAGTAAGTTTATTTCAAATTTTTTAAAAAATCGACCTTCCATTTACAAGGCCAAAAACGTAATTTTTTGGGGTCGACGAATCCATTTTTATGTTTTCACTTATTAAGTTTTGAATTTAATGTATCGTTACTTATTTTTTATGCTTTCTTTTGAGTTTTAAATTTTGAATCAAATGAATTATTCAGGCATGTTCTAGATTTCAATTCCGACCGTTTTTGAAAGATGTTCTAGACTGCGATTTCTGCAAAAGTTGACTCGGCTCGCAGCTGTCGAAATGGAAATGTATTTTGCTTTGTTTACTTAAATAAACACATTAATGTCACAAAAATTAATTTTGTAATATTTTTTAATGTTTTAAGAAAATTTAGATGGGCTCACTTGAACGAATCAAGGTATTTTCGATTATATATTTTTACTACAAAAAATACCTATTAAAATTGTGTGTACATGCAAAACCAAAACGAGTGGAATGAAAGTAAGATATTCTGGATTT
This sequence comes from Chymomyza amoena, assembly GCA_037043745.1. Taxonomy (NCBI): domain Eukaryota; kingdom Metazoa; phylum Arthropoda; class Insecta; order Diptera; family Drosophilidae; genus Chymomyza; species Chymomyza amoena. The sequence goes on along the minus strand of JBAMAX010002794.1, from coordinate 11,700 downwards.
AGACAAAACAGAACTTCGAAAAGTTATGTATTGTCGTGTTGTACAAATAAATTTGAAGATAATTTTATTAATAGATTGCTCAAAATATGAACATGTATATTATATTAAAAATATTTATCTCTCAAAGATGTTGGTAGAAAGAAAAAATAAATTAAGAAAGGGGATGTTCCAAAACTTTTGGTAACTCTACAAGTGAACTTATCGATAGCTGGCCAGCTGTTTTTTCCAAATGGGTATCGAGAGCACTCGAAATCAAAACGATTCGAAGTCGATTCGAACTCAGTCGAAATCTGAGAACACCATTTGTCGAAATGCACTCGATATGACTTTTCAAAACGAATCGAAATCTAGAACAGGCCCGAATAATTTTTTTGTTTTCTTTTAACATGTTTTGAACTTTGATTTTCGTTATTGTGAATTATGGAAATAAATTTAAATAAATTTTGTATAATTATTACTTTTTTTGTATAAAGATTATCCTTTTCTGTGACTAATCAATTAAATCGTTTTTTTTTGTAAAAATCGGTTGAAAAGATCGATCCTCGAAAATTGAAGATCGAGCCCAACTCTAGTCCTACCCATTTTCTTCTCAACAAACCTTTTTTGTCTATTATGGTATAATAGCATTTAAATATAATATTTTTAATTTTAACTATTACGGAATACCTAAACCAGCAATAAACCAAAATTTTGAAGTCCTAATGACAACCGTCTTTTAGGGACAGCGCTTCCAATTAAGTTTTTTGAAATTTCTATTTTTGCAGGTATTTTGCTTAAGTTTTTAGTGTTATACAAAATTTTGATTAAGAGATTATATTATCGTATTAAAGATTAACCCTACTGTTAAATTTTGTCACTTTCGATAAATTTTATGTTTCCCAAAGAAACTTCGTCTTTTGCAGACTGAGCTTTTAGATGTCTTCGAAACAGAATTAGTTGCGGATACAAGATTTGGTCTTAGCGAGGTTTTTAGCCTCAAAATGTATACAGAGCTCGCAAATTTTTGGTCCGATACATTACCCCCGTGCATCCGCCACTGAGAATGAATAATGTTCCGAATTACAAATGGAGCTTAAATACGCATTATTAAATTAAAGCATTTTAATGTCAAATAATTTGCTATAAATAATAAGATTTGAAATCTAAATGGATATTTTAAGCCAAGTCTTGAAAAGAATGCAAATGAAGCAATGGATATTTTATAGGCGTCTGGGTGAGCGTGGAGGACCATTAAGCTCAAAATTTTATTATTCGTACAACAAGAAATTTGTAAAACAAAAACGGCTAAAAATTGAATTTCGCGTTATTTTTTAATGGTCGGTATACTTTGGGCGTGTAGAGGACGCCAAAGTTACTGAAAGGCAATTTTTCGCCATATAAGCCACACCCTTAACTTTTTCTTTCAGGTAAAAATGCGTCTTTACTGTGCAAAATTTTTTTTATTTGGTTTGTCCAAGTTTTCTTAATTTTCTCAGCTTTTCTTTAAAAATACACTGCCGGGCAAAAGTTTCTGTACACTCTAATAATTACTCCGTAAAAACAAAAAAATTGATCATAAACGTTTGAATCGATTGATAGGAGATGAAAAAACTTTATTCTAAAGACTGTTCTTTTTAAAACTATTCAATATATTATTTAAATTATAACAGATAATACATTTGTTCACATAGAACGATTATACTTTTTTCTCGTCAAAATATCCAACTTTAGCTTTCAACACTTTTGCGGCGATTCGAGGTATTCTGTTAACAAATTTTTCAAGAACTGTCAGCCACGACTTCTTTAAAGCAATCCATAGAGTCTTCTTTCAAACGACCAGACACTGTTTCCTGACTTGTCAATTGAGTTCATCCCAAAGAAGATCGATTGGACTTAAATCGGGCGGATTGCGCCAGACACTCCATGATTTTCAACGTTCGATCTTTTTGTTTGTTTTTTCACAGAATTTATATTGCTGATAATTCAATATACTTATTCGACACGCTTGAAGGTCTTTTCGAGTTCGCTAATCAATTCTGTATAATTTCTCAACTGCTTGAAACTAGTCGCAGTTCTAGGATTTGGTCATAGGAAGGGTTTCTCACTAAGAAGTGTATATGTGTATTGGCCCCAAAAAACTGCCAACTCATTTCGTAAGCTTTGGGGGTGAAAATTCGAAAATCGCCTGTAGATCCAGCATTGCATAAGGCTAAATATTACTGTAAAAGACCCATAAGATATTTGGAGCCCCCTTTTTTTTAATTCCGATTTATATAAGTATCTATTCTCTTTGGGCGTAAGATTTAAATAGTTTGCTTTTACTTGAACTCTTCTTCAAATATATACTTTGAGCAAATTAAATAAATTCTATTAATAGAAAACTAAAACTGATTGTTTCTATTGAAATAAACCGCATTGTTGGGTTGGGTACATAATGTCGTACACATTGCTGTAAAGATTACATATCTCCAGCTTAAATACCAAACCGCTGAGTAAATATTGCTTCATTTGTTTTTATTAGTAGTACGTAGTTCAGTTTGCTGATCAAATCAATGTCAAATATTTAGCAGGATGTTTGTTTGCGCCGAATCGGAGACGTGACATTAAGCTACGGATTACACGTGATGCCGCATAAATAAACTAACTGCCTGCCCGCACATCTCAAAGTTAATCTAATCAAAAGACTACGTCCAAAAACCAGCCTGCAGGTTGAGATTTAAAATTCGGACCAACGTACTGCCATGGATTATAACTAGATAGACTGGTCGGTCGGTCGTTCGGTAGCAACCTGTTTTGTTTTCAAACATACAACTGAACTTATTTAAAAAAATTGATTTATTAAATTGGGCATATCTGTCAACACAACTTTTGTTGAGTGCTCGAACCATCAACAAAAAAGTTAACAAGCGGCAGCAAACGGCAGCCACAAATTGTAGTAAGTTGGATGGATAGATTCAGATAGACTTTTTTTTACGATGATATGATTATATTGTTTTTGTTGTTGTATATTTTGTTTGAGCACATGCCATTTGTTTAACAAACTACTTAAAAATTGATTGGATTGTCGAAAGCCGGTTTGCTACGCAAATACACAAAATGTCAAAGAGTAGATAAATATATACGAAATGTTAACAATAAAAAAACAAATTGCCTATGTTGAAGTTTTCTATCAATGGAATTCTAAGAACTTGCCATTTTTACTAAATCTAAAAGTTTTACAAAATATGACAGTTTCATGTAATGCACGCCCCACTTGACTCGTAACTTTTTCTAATTAGCACAAAAATATAGAACTGTTTAGGAAAGAATTTTGAAGATATATGTTTTTGCAAGCTGAAACTTCGACATAATATGATATGACGGTTTAAATCATTTAGTCTAATTATCGTTCCACTTGTGACGCAAGCATTTCTAATTGAGTTAAATTTATAGAATCTATATGTTTAAAGTTTTAAGAACATCCATTTCCTAAGCCGACATTTGGTCATAATATGACAGTTTAGCTAATTTACGCTAATTAACGTTCCACTTGCCAGCTCTTCTCATCGGCTCAAATGTGTATTTTTGTACATGAATTTTCTTAGATGAATCTTTGTCATAATATGACAGTTCAACTCATTCCCTCTAACTAATGTTTCACTTGAGGCGCAAGTTTTTCGAATAGACTGAAATGCTTTTGTATATAATTGGATTTATAAGAAAATAAATTTTCTAAGACGAATCTTTGAAACCGGGTTTGAAATGATCCCTTTGTCATATTATGACAGTATCACTTATTTTCGTACAATGCACGTCCAACTTGGTGCCCAACCCTTGCTAATTGGCTCAAAAATGTATAGTTTTCTATCATTGCTATTCTAAGAACAAGCGGACATTTTGTCATGATATGACAGGCATATTGATATAATGTGACAATTTAACTCACTTCTATTAATCGCGCAAACCTAAATAATTGTTTCAATTCTGCACCTATTAATATTTGCTTAGTTTTTCATCAATAGATTTCATAGAAATAATTTCAATAATTAACAGTTTGTCATATTATGACAGTGTAAATCATTTCCGATTAATGCACGTTCATACTTGGTGCAAACCTCTTTCTAATTGGTTAATATTTATAGTTTCCATTATTGCAATTATAAGAAGATCTGACACTTTGTCATAATATGACAGGTTCACACATTGCCGTTTAATTCAAGGTTAAGCCTACTCTTCTAATTAATTTAAATATGCAGTTTATAAGAAATTGTTTTTTTCAATTTGGCACTTTGTCACAATATGTCGGTTTCTTGCATTTTCGTGGAAATCATGTCTCGTATAGGCGCAAAATTGTATTTTTAACATATGTTCTTTAATTTGTTTTCTCCATAGATGCGCTTTCATTTTCCAAGCTGACACCTTGTTATAATATAAAAGCTAATATGACCATTTCCTTTTCCGAAACAAAGCCAATTAACGTTTCCAGCGTCTTTCACTAATCGATTTCCAAGAACTGGCATATTACCAACACTTACACTTTGTCATAATATGTCCGTTTCATACATTTCCATGTAATTCACGCCCCACTTAGGTCGCAACCCTTTCTAATTGGTTTAAATATGTATAGTTTTTTTCATTCCATTTCTAAGAACAAGCTGACACTTTGTCACAATATGACGGTTTCTTGCATTTGCGTGTAAATCAAGTCTCGTATTGGCGCAAAATTTTCTAGCTAACATATGTTCTCAAATTAGTTTTCTCCATCAATATTTTGTTTATTTTACGCTTTCATTTTCCAAGCTGACACCTTGTTATAATATGACAGCTACTATGACCATTTCCGTTTCCGAAACAATGCCAATTAAGGCTTTTAGCGTCTTTCACAAATCGATTTCCAAGAACTGGCATATTACCAACACTTACACTTTGTCATAATATGTCCGTTTCATACATTTCCGTATAATTCACGCCCCACTTAGGTCACAACCCTTTCTAATTGACTCAAATATGTGCTTCCGTGAAAGGCAGCAAAGGTGCTAAACAGTTTTTGGTATCATTCGACACATTTCCTTGGCTTAAAATTCCATGATTCATATTGTCGTAACCCAGATGTGCCACAAAAAAACTAAGCACGTCATAAAATTGAATGCGGCTCATTGAAAAACAGCTGATCCTTAACGCTTACGTAGTTTATCATCACATTGACGTAGAAATTATTCTTGACATTTGCAACTGCGTCCAAATTAACTCAAACAGTAATTAATTAACACGTTTTCAGTCACGTCATTTATTGTTATTGTTTGTTGCGGAAAGTTAAGAGTTTGCATCTTATGGAAATTTTCAGTAGGTCCTAATTAACTTTAATTAATTATGTAGCTTTACGTTATTTCGCCGAAGCACGACGGTTTCTGTTTACGTATATACGAGTAAATACTATATTGCCATTGACCTAGTGCTGCTGCTGCTACTGCTGCTGGATTTAACGCAATAACAAATTGGCAATATCATGGTTTGAGCCAACAATTTCAATGCCAACGCGTCAAGTGCAGCCGGCCAGCGCATCCAAATGCAGCAGCTACTAAAAATCACTCATACGTAACGTAGGCCTAACGTGTTAAAGATGTGCTGCAGCGATGTAGTAGTGTGCGTGTGTGCGAGTGTGTGTTTGTGTGTGTGTATAATAAATTATAAATGCATTAATGGAAGTGTTCCCATTTTCGCGCGCACTTCGTGAATTACGGTTTGCTTATTAAATATTTTATAAGACGTTTTTTGAATTAAATACTAACAGTTTAAACAATTAGTTACAAAAAATTAAAAATAAAAAATAGTTAAAGGGTCTTTCTATGTAATAGTTTCAAAAAATCGATTTTTTTTTACATTTATTTAATCTAACTAGTGTTAGCAATACCGTCAAACGGTTTTACTGTGGACGGGCTCGTTTGGCAGTGACAGAGCATTTTTCAAGGTCATGCGCGGTCGTTTTTTGTTACGTTGTCAAACTGTAAACGTGTTTTCCCGAAAGTCGTCTTTTTAGAGGTGGGATGAACGTTTTCCAAAAATCTGCCGGACCGATCTTGTCATACTAAACATTTTTATCATCAGAAAAGATGTCGCAACAGATAGACACGAGCTTTCTTGAAATTCTTGTCCAAAAATTTTTAACAGCCTTGAATAGCAGAAAAAAAGTGTCAACAAAATTTTTTGAAAAAGCTCGTGTCTATCCATAGCCAAGGGGCTGAGAAAAATTAATTTCAAGGGTTTTTTTTTTCCGATAATCTGATCGGTCAAAATCGTTCACCCCGTGCGCCCTTCACACTTTTGACGAGGACGCAGTGAAGGACGTGTAGGGGTCACATACGTAATTTTTATGTAAAGCCAAAAAAACTATTTAAAGTTCAATAATGAATGAAAACAATACAAAAAACTGCTTCCCGAAATCGTTTGTAGCTTTCGAGTAATAAATTTTTGAATATAGCGCTCGGAAATGAGGTTTTACATAGAAAGACCCTTAAAACAATTGCGTTTAGTTAAAAAAAAAATTATTTTAATTTTATTCTTTAAAGATGTTTATTTATTTTTGACAGTATTATTAAATTATTGTACTATTTTAAAACTTAGTTACAAACATTATTATTTATTTGGAAAAAAATACTAAAAGATAATTTTATGTAGCTAATTGCTTTTAAAATATAAATGATGACATAATTATTTTTAATTTTTATTTTGAGGTAAGTTAAGTATTTATAAAAATTATTCAAGCAAGTATTTTCAATGCAATTAGCAAAGATTTGTGAAAAAATCCTGCACGAATGTTACATCCAATTTTTTTTTTTTTTTGCAAATATTTAGAGTTAGGTGTTGAAAATCCGACCAGTAATTAGTTTAGGCTAAGAAAAAACTTATTTGACATCGGAACAACTAGTTCGATATACCAAATTTAGACTAACGCTAGCACAGAGACGCTATTGGCCCAAGAAAATCTATCTAAGAGTTATCTAATCAAGACAGGGGTGTGAGGATTCTGCTATAAACTATAGGTCACTGTTCTCTTCGTTATATGTGTATATTTGCCGTAACCACTGATTTCATCTGACAATTATTAATTTTAGAGATATGAACATTTTTCAAAACGGCAAATTTTTTAAATTTCCATAAATGATGGGGTAAGCCCGACCGCCTATTTTTTTGTTTACTTAGCACATATATGATTTAAATTTAATGTTTTTTCGTTTATAAATTAAAACAGTAATTGGCGGGGTAAGCCCGACCGCATTTTTTTTTTTTAATTTTTTAGCACATTTATTATTTAAATTCAGTGGTTTTTCGTTTATAAATCCAAACAGCAAATGGTGGTATAAGAAAACACTTTTTTCTTATAATTGAAACTAACTTTATATAACGAAATAAAGGGTGATTCATTAAGACCTTTTTTTTCAATAAGGATTTTCGTGTGGATCACGCGTGATCCATGACAGCTGTCAAAGGCAAAGTTGTTCAGTATTCATTGGCAAAGACTTACACCCGAACAACGTTTACAAATTGTACAATCGCACTACGAAAATCAGCGTTCTCCAAAGAATGTTTTTCGTGCGATGAGATCGACTTATGGTCAACATAATCGACCCACCGAACCCGCAATTCGTAACACCATCACCAAATTTGAAACCCAGTATTCATTGTTTGATGATACACGACCAAATCGACCACATCCAGCACGTAATGAAGAGAATATAGCGGCGGTAGCTGACGGTGTTCACGATAACCGCGAGGAATCGATTCGGCGCCGATCGCAACAACTTGGCCTGTCGTATTCAACCACCTGGCGCATTTTAAATTTGGATCTCGGCTTGAAAGCATACAAAATTCAACTCAGGCAAGAATTGAAGCCGAATGACCTTCCTGCACGTCGCCGTTTTAGTGAATGGGCTCTTGGTAAGATCGATGAAGATCCGTTGTTTTTGACCAAAATTTTATTCAGTGATGAGGCCCACTTTTGGCTCAAAAATGAGCAAGGTGCGAACGTTACCATCAATTGCGCACGCTATCGGACCATATTAACGGACTTTTTGCTGCCTGAAATTTTTGCCCATGATCTCGACGACATTTGGTTCCTACAGGATGGTGCTCCGCTCTATATTGCCAATGAAACAATGGCTCTATTGCGAGGTCAATTTGGTGAGCGATTAATTTCACGTACGGGACCAGCACCTTGGCCGCCAAGATCGTGCGATATCACACCGCTCAAAAAGGTCTTAATAAACCACCCATTATGTGCCGTTTTGATCGATAACCCATTGCCATTGTGAATAATTGAATTGCTTGCTCAAATCTCGTTAATTGTTGACAGTAGAGGACAGAATCAACCTTTCATCACCCGTAATCATTCCGATTCAACAGTGATTCTTAATTGATTGCTGTTAATTCATGTGGCACCCAAATATCGAGCTTCTTTGTGTATCCAGCTTTCTTCAAATGGTTGACAACTGTTAGGTGATTATTGCCTAGTTCCCTAGTAATGTCCATTCTCTTTTTGTACCGGTCCGAATCAACTTTTTCAGAGATTGGTCGACCAAAGCGAGATGCGTCTTTAACATCAAAATTATCAGATCGAAAGCGTTGCCGTTTTTCAGCAACCTGAGACGTATTCTTACCTTTTTATAATAGAAAAGAAAAAAATTACGAAAATGTTCTAAATCTTCAGTCATTTATGAACGTATATAACGTTTCACAGAAAAATGGACCACAGCTATAACTTGTCTACTTCCAATTTATATTGCCAGAGCTTTTACATTTAAGAGCTATATAATGACAATTTGTAACCGAACTTTTTCGAATACCTAATTTTTCCATAATATATAAGTTCCTCTAACTCCGGGTGGAGCGTAGGGCCAAAACAAAAGAATTGAAGGCCGACCGATTTTTTGCAAGTTGTTTGAGGCTATTCCAGTCTGTATGGGAGTCCCGAAGATCAGCATCCACCATGCGACGCCAAGAGGTTGTTGGTCTTCCACGGCTTTTTGCGCCTTGCGGGTTCCATGAAAGCGCAGCTCTGCAGATTTCGCAGGTGTCTTTGCGAAGGGTGTGCCCGATCCACCCGAAACGGCGGCGTTTGATTATTAATTCAATAGGAAGCTCATTAGTGGCTTTCAATAATAATTTTATTATTTTAATTTTCCATAAGGTTGTTCAATAAAATTAGAATAATTGTGGTATTATTAGAACAGGCAGCAAAATAGGGATTGAATTTTACACGAAGAATATTTCTTAGTTTTAAACCGTATTCCGTCTAAATTAAGTTAATTCATCGGCCTTGCTGCGAACAACAAAAACGCATAAAATTCCTTCATTTTCCTTTTTGGCTTGCTCCCTAATCAGATATTTTTTTTGTCGCCATACTGACATTTCCCTTGCTCATTGTTAGCACAGTTTTACACCTTTCGAGGGAAATTATTCAGGACTATGCTATTTTTATGAAAAGATAAATATTTATGCAAGACATAAGCCATTTATGCAAGACATAAACTATTTATGCAAGACATAAACCATTTATGCAAGGCAAGAACCTTTTCTGTGCAAGACATGAATATTTGTTATGCAATACACAAACCCTATGAACGTTTGCCAAAACATCGTTTTGTCTTGCTGTTTCTTGCGTTGATACAAAAAAAAATATAATTATCAACAAATATGTAACTTGAAATTAGCATAAATAAAATCTAATTAATTAAGGAATATTTTAAAAAATATATGGGCTTAAGCTAAGTGCACTCTGTTGTATGTAGCATATTTTGCCAACAAGGCAGTCGGATTCAAACCACATAAAAAAATAATTTTGGTGAAATTGGGTGCATTAAAGAAGTGGTTTTTAAAAAACATATTGGTATTCCTTTTCCAAAGAACGGCCGATTAGTTCAAAGCACTTACGCTCCTTTCAATTTTCAAAAATATTTATTTAGTAGTTCTCTTCGAACAGTTATTAGTAAAGATCCCCATGCCCCTCCAAGGGGTCAGTCAGGGAATTATTTTAATATTGTGTAAAGCTCCACTGCGAAATTTAACATCTATTGTGCACCCATAATCGATAGAGCTCCACTACTAGCCCAATATTTGAGACAAACTTAATTTTTTACTATAAGATGGTTCTAATGAAGGATTTCCTATTTCTTTCTGACAAGGGCTCTGCCAGTATATGTTAGGAGGCTTCCTTCCCAGTTTAAAAAAAACCTAATTGTGCTTAAATTCAAGATGTCAATAGTACACAGGGGATTTCTGTCCCCTTAGTCACCCAGTCAGTTTCCAAAGGAAATGCTGACCTATTTGGAAGATTTTCTTGAGCCTTGGCGCTTTGGAAGCCCACCGTGCCGGTTCAGCCCATTACCAGTCTGGACTTTTTGTCTTCTCTAAGAAGCTGTCTGCAGCACTATTCTTTTTTTCCCGGGAATGCTATTCTTTTCCAAGATCCATGTAAGGGAGATACCATTCCATTTTCATAGATGGTTTAGTTTAGCTCTGGTTTACTGAATCAACTTCAAATTATTTTTTTAATAAGTTTTCGTAGATTTGAAAGTTCCAAAAAAGTAATAAAAAAAATGGCGGACGTAAAGTCGGGCGCGGACGACTTTAAGATACCCTGTACCACTAGCTTGTAATAAAGTCCGATTTCTTCACAAAAAACCAAAAACAGAAGAATTTTTAAGCAAAAATTTTTTTTTGACCGATCGTTCCTATGGGAGCTATATGATATAGTCAACCGATTTCAATAAAATTTGACACGGTGCTTAAATACCTTAAAAAAGATATGAACGCCAAAGTTATTTCAAATATCTTTACAAACAAACAAAACACATCGAATTTTGTATAAAAAACGTGTTTTTGGACCGATTGGTCCTATGGGAGCTATATGATCTAGTCAAACGATTTGGATTAAATTTGGTACAGTGCTTAGGAACTATAAAATACTCAAGAATGTCAAATTTGGTCCCAATATCTTAACAAACAAACGAAACACAACAAATTTTGTTAAAAAATCGATGTTTTGGAAGATCGGACCTATGGGAGCTATATGATATAGTCCACCGATTTTGTTCAAATTTGGCACATTGCTTAAGTGGTCTAAAAAATTTCCAAACGCCAAATCTGGTTAGGATATCTTTATTAAAAAACGAAATATAGCCAATTTTTCTTTAAAAAAGTTATTTTGGCCGATCGGTCCTATGGGAGCTATATGATATAGTCAACCGATTTTGATCAAATTTGGTACAGTGATTGGGAACTATAAAAAAAACTTTCGATTGCCAAATTTCGTTACGATATCTTCATAAACAAACGAATTATTCATCTAAAACGCTTTTTTTTTTCGAGGTCGTCTCAACACCCCCATGGGATAATTTATCCCCGATATCAAAAAAATAAAATAAACTTGCCTCCTATGGAATAATATGGGATCTAATGTGAAAGTTTGGCAACTCTAGCTCTTACCATCTCTGAGATCTAGGCGTTCACACGGACGGACGGACGGACGGACGGACAGACGGACGGACAGACGGACAGACGGACATGGGTATATCGACTTCTCTATTCACCCTGATCATATTTTAGGTAACTTTGGGGTGTCTCCGACGTCTCCTTCTATATGTTACATACATTTTCGGCTTGCACAAACTTAATATACCCTTGGACCATACGGTACAGGGTATAAAAAATATAAAATTTAGCCCTGCCTGTTTCTCCTCCTTTCTC